>CM068726.1:13767090-13967090 GCA_035079005.1 Fraxinus americana
CTCCATAACCATAAACAAAAAAAACACCACCTTTATCTGATTGAACTGAATTCAATAATGTGTCATAAACATGTCATTGCTCGTGGAATTGTTGAATCTCAAAATGTCACGCATGCTTCTATCCAAAGCCTCAAAACAATATTTGTTCATCATAGGCGCTTCATCCCAAATTATAAGCTTGCATCTAACAATCAATTCCGCGAGAGGACTACCCTGCTTAATGTTGCACGTGGAATCTTCACTTGGATTTAGCAGTATCGCAAATCTTGAATGTGGAGTTCTACCACCGTCCAAAAGTAACAATGCTTTACCCTTGACGCCACATTCAATACAATTTCTGCTTTTGATCTTAAAGCCGCTGATAAAGTTTTCCATACAAAGGTCTTCTTTGTACCTCCATAACCATAAACAAAAAAATACCACCTTTATCCGACTGAACTGAATTCAATACTGTGTCATAAACATGTCGTTGCTCAATTGTCAAATTGGAGACCATGTTCTTGTGTTCTTCCACCAATTCTTTCCGATCATATCTCATTTCATCTTTAAAAAAAATTATAGTGGAAAAATAATTGTTTGATAATTTACAAAGTACTAATTTAATTTTTTATTTTTATTATTTTTTTTCCTTTACTGATATTCATCTTCAAATTTTAAAACAAACATATAGACATTTTCTTCCATGGCTTATAGTAGTAAATTTATAATTTTCAGAAAATTATACCTTAGAAATTTATTTTATGCCATATTTATAATTCTTTTGTCACTTTCATATCCTAAATTTCAATCTACAATTAACATGTCGCATTACATATGTTAATACCAGATTCACATGTAAAGTTTGGAATGAGATAGGAAAACTTACTTCACTGTCCTGCGAAATGAACTCCAAGCTATATGTTTCATTCGGATTTGTGATCTTTGGCAGCTCGTAAACACGGATAACACGCACTTTTAGCGTCCAATTAGTCTTCCTGACGTTGATATCTCTCACAAGATCAAATATCGGTGCCACCCGGACTGCGACTTGAACGATATATGGTAGAAAAAGTGAAAAAAAGTTTGGTAGAAAAAGTGAAAAAAAGTTAAAATCGTGAAACAAAAAAAAATATGGTCATTAACAGATGTATTCGAAACAGAATTGCTAGAATGTCACCCGGACTGCGACTTGAACGATATACTCACAAAAATGTTGTATCAGCAAAAATAATTCTCCCGAGACGAATAGAAAACGAAGTCTTCAAATTTCTTGTAAATGTACTTGCATAAATCAAATTTGAAGTCTTGTTTACACTGCTAAAATGATGAGCAATGAGGTAAAATGATAGATTTTGAAGTAAAATATTGACAAAATTGTAGTATTTCAAAATGGTTGCACGTCTCTACTCGGAAAACGAACAGTCACTCTGCCTCTTTATGTGCAAATCAAATTTAAAGGAAAAATAAAAATAATTAATACAGAACAACTTTTGTAACATTGGTTTACCTCATTTTACTATTAATAATTATTAATTATTTGGGCATCTAAATATCTACTGGGTTTCATAACTCAGAATTTTAATCCATGATTTGAGTTAACCGTGGCTAACGGCTTTTGTTCGATAATTTATAATAATAATAATAATAATAATAATAATAATAATAATAATAATAATAATAATAATAATAATAATAATAATAATAATAATAATAATAATAAAATCAAACATTAATTAAGTTTCAAAACCATAATAATAATGTAATTAGCACACACAAAACAACTTAAATGTTTAAAATGATAATAATTCAAAGAAGTTTATATATAGAAGGCAGGTTATAGTGACTTTTCAGTTTTCAAACATTTTTTTTTAAAAAAAGAATGATTTAATGAACACAAAACTCAACAAATAAAATTGTTACTATCAATAAAAACATGCTGTAATGTTTGACTAATGGGTAGACGGACTTTAATTAGAATTCCATAAGAGGAAAGTACATTTTGGCGGGAAATTTTTTTGACGGCACTTCTGTTTTTATATATATATAGATTCAAATTCCCACACAAAGGAGACAGCTCTGTCCCCTGTTCTAATCACTTCCTCGCACATTTTGTCATCCCAAAATCTAAGTGAAGCCCTGGCATAAAAATATACATACGTACACCATTTAGCTAAAAATAAAATTTTTAGTAAATTTTAATAAAAGTTAATAAAATATATGATTGAAAAGTTAATAAAAGTTGTGAATCTTGTGAAATATATAATTTAAAATGAATTTTAAAAAAAGTTTTAAGAAATGAAAGTTAACATAAACTTATGTACCTCGAGCATGTGTTCTCAGTTGTATCCCTAGAAGAGTTTATATGCGAGACAACTTTTTTAGAGAGGCCCCAGCTCCTTGAGGAAAATGCAAATATAACTTTTTGACCCGATTTTGATAATGGAAAACAAGAAAACAAAAATTCATTTTTCCCAAAATATCAACTTTTCCACTTATCATTATCCATCAAATATGCCTACAGTACTCTCATCCATTTTTCTTCTGCTAAAGCTATCTCTTGCTATCATGTTCGAAGATTCTGCAAGTTGTACTAAAAAATCATTCGAGTAACTTTACAAGAAAAAAAAAATAAAAAACCTTCACAATGAAGATATACACACATGTGTATATAAATTGTGTTCAAATCTAGGCTTTTCTTTCTGCGTCGTGCAACCAAATATGCAATGGATGAGGAGAAAAAAGCTCCATTAATGTCACGAATCTAATCAAAAGGTTTTTTTTTTATCCACATAACTATCAGAATCTATCCTACTTGCATGCTGGAAACCTTTAACAAATGGATTAATTAATTTTATTAAAAGCTATTGTTTGGTTATTTAGAATTGACAAAAGTGTTCATCCCTAAAAGTAAAATTTCTTGTAGTTTTATGTAATAATTAATGTATATCCCATAGCATAAGTTGTTGGTAATTTTGATTTTATATAATGTCATTAATCGTTATGTTAAAATCCAAACATTAATTACTACCAAGAATTCAACATTCTTTTCACATTAATCAACATGGCCATATATATTAGCATCTACACATATTATGAATAATCTTGAGTTGAGCATCAGTCTATCATTAATGTTTTGTAATCTAAATGACCATACTTGATAGATTCAATTAAATAAATCATATGACCTTGCATAAAAGTGAATCTTTTATATTTAATGCTTTTTAGCTTTTACTTAGACCGATGATTGACAGTTTGACACCAATGGTGTTGAATAAGATTTCTCCAAATTATTGGCTACTAGCAATTTAGTAAATGTATGATAACTAAGACTACAAAAAAAAAAAAGGAAAATACTCTACCAAAAAAGGGAGAGGGGGAAATGCATTGCGACATGTACTAGTCGATTACAACTTTATTGATTGAAACTAGTAGAAGACTAAAGCATTTTATCACTATACTAGGATTGCATGGTTTGGTGTATTAGGCTTTGAAGACATCAAAATAGGATCCAAGGAGGAAATTTCATGCCCGCCTATCGCTCGAGCGATAGGGCAAAATTTTTCCAGCAGAATGCTTAACGCTCGCTTGGCACTCCAGTAACGCTCGAGCACCACGCCTAGCGCTCGAACGCTGCGGATGTTCGGGATTTTCCTTGTTTTGTTTATTACACGTGTTTTTTGACCTATTTTGCATCTTTAAGGCTATTATCAGGGTTTAACATGTACCTTTATAAATAGTAGACTTTTCTTTATAAGTTAATTTATTACTGCAAGTTAGAATTGTGTAGGAACATAATATTGTTATAATTTCTCTCTCCATTATTAGTGAATAAAATCTCAAATTCATCTAACATATTAAATTTTTGTTTCTTGTGTTCTTATTGTTGTGATCAATACTTCATATCGTGTCATATACCTCGCTCGGTTTCTAACAAGTGGTACGGAGTCTTGGTTTGATTTGTTCGAGATTTTTTTATTTTTGACAGCAACAGTGAAGTATGATATTCCGCTTTTGGTTCGTAGCACTAAATTTTTATTGTGGCGATAAAGATGTAAGCAGTAATCTCTCAAATGGATTTGGATAATGCATTTTTAGGATTTGACAAGATGCCCACAACTTGGACGACAGCAGATAAACAATGTTAGGATCAAATGACACTTTTACAAATTCATCTTAATCTTTCAAATAATATTTTTCAGGATGTTTAAAAGGAGAAAACTGCATCTGCGATATGGTTAAAGTTGGATCAATTGTGTATAACTAAGACTCTAACTAGCAAATTGCACCTGAAGTAGCGTTTGTATTCTCATCGCATGACAAAAGGTGGATATTCGGCAGATCAATTGGCTATTTTTAAAGAAACTGTCGTCGATTTGAACACTTTAGAGGTAAAGTATGATGAAAAAGATTTGGTCTTAATTTTTTTGTGTTCATTGCCTACTTTGTTCACATTATTTAAAGACACGATTTTATATAGTCGTGATATTCTCACCATTGAAGATTTGGAAACTTTAGATGTAAAGTATGATGAAAAAGATTTGGTCTTAATTCTTTTGTGTTCATTGCCCACTTTGTTCACATCGTTTAGAGACACGATTTTATATAGTCGTGATATTCTCACCATTGAAGATGTGTAAGATGCTTTGTTTTTGAAGGAGAAGATGAAGTATCTAGTTGGATCTGAGGCTAAAGATGGAGAAGCCTTATTGTTCATGATGGTCACGAAAGGGGCAGGTCGAAATCTGATTTTAGTAATCAAATTTACTTTTATTGCAAGAAGAAAGAACATATCAAAAGGGATTGCAACAAGTTACAGAATAAATAAAATTGGTTGCAAATCAGAAGAGAATGCAATTAGATAGGTGAAGCCGATATCGCACAAGACTATTTCTGACAACGAATCTAAACCTGACGAAGAGTGGATTCTAGATTTATCTTGTGCTTTTCATACTTATCACAATCGGGATTTGTTTGCAACATATGAAATAGTTTTGAAACGTGTTGTGGTCATGGAAAATAATGCACCTTCAAGTAACTAGTATTGGTAGGGTCAGACTTAAGTTGTTGGATGTGACATTTAGAACACTTGATCAGGTTCGAAATGTTCCAGATCTGAAGGAAAATCTCAGCTAGTTGGCCATTCTTGATTCAAAAGGATACACATTTATTGGTGGATGTGGAACTTTAAAAGTTTGCACACGTGTCTGGGTAATATTGGAGGGGAGGAAAATGTCTCAATTATACATCTTGCAAGGACGTGATGAAATGGTGAAGAACAATCAACAAAGCTTTAGTACCATGGTGGATATTTAGCTTGGTACAATACGGTTGGGATTCGATTTGGTGTCCATATTGAAGAATACAACTCATTTGAGTTCAGAGGATATAAGTAATGCTGCTCTGCCAATGTCAAGATTGTTTAGTTTGATCCAAATTCTAACTAAGGTTGCGTGATTTGGAGTATGAGATTTGAAAATGTCAAAATAGGGTCCAATAAAGAAAATATAATTGATGGCGTCAGCTTCAAGCCCACCTACCGCTCAAGAGGTAGGGCGAAATTTTTCAGCAGAATGCGAACGCTCGCCTAGTGTTCGAGTGCCGCGACTATTTGGGATTTTCCTTGTTTTGTTTATTTCACATGTTTTTGACATAGTTTCCATCTTTAGTGTTATTATTAAGGTTTGATATGTACCCCTATAAATAGTAGATTTTTCTTTACAAGTTAATTTATTACTGCAAGTTAGAATTGTGTAAGAACACAATATTGTTGTAATTTCTCCCTTTATTATTAGAAAATAAAATCTCCAACCCCTCTACCAAATTAAATTCTTGTTTTTTGTGTTCTTGTTGTTGTGATCAATACTTCATATCGTGTCATATACCTCATTTGGTTTCTAAAATGTATATTTTAGTATGTATTCTTATTTAGTACTACGTATAAGAAATGTACGTAATGTTGTTTACTTGAGAGGAAATGAGCAAGGTTGCCATACTCATTTAAGGGTTTTTTTCCAATTTTTTCCAAATCCCTCCTTTTGTATTCACTTGTCCTGCTTAGGTAATTTAGACAACATTTCAATGCAAACATTTAGAGTGTGTTTGGTAGAGATTTTTGGGTGAAGAATTGATTTTTGAATAGTGATATGATGGGAAATGTGTGGTTGAAAAAGAAGAAAAAAGTATTGATGTGATGGAAAATATTATTTTATTGAAGAATGTGTGGTTGAAAATGAGAATTGATTTACTGTAGAAAATGAAAAGCTGTACCAAACAGGCCCTCAGTCAGCACTGGTGGACCTAGGGGGTCCCTGGGGGGCATGTGCCCCCCAACTTTTGAGAATTTTTTTGTTTTTGTTTTTAAAGTCATGTTTTGTATCGATTGAAATCTAAATTTTAATCTAAATCAAAGTTAACGATTAATTTTAATAACATATTTCATGGAATTCATAATTGTTTAACTTTTATCAAAATTTACTAAAAATTTGATTTTAATTTCCACCAAATAAGGGTAAAATTACAATAAATTTGAATTTCAATATCATGCTAATTTTAAAAATTCTCCGACGATCGTACGCTAATTGAATCTACAAATTGTTTATGTCATTTCAAATCTTATTTCGAGAACTACATTATGGACATATCGAATAGTCCAAACAGATATCGAAAATAGTTAAAAATACGTTAAACGTGAGTCTTAAAAAAAGACGTCTACCTCGCATTTTTTTAAAAAAATTCAATTATTTCAATAATATTTATTATTTTTACGATAAAAATTTTTCAATGTAATTTTCATCATTTTATTAGGAAATTTTATATGGAATATAATATCAAAAATTTTCAAAATTTTACATCCGAAAAAATTATATCCCATGTAAATTTTCGAATGCAAAATTACACGAGGTATGATTTTTTTGGACGTAAATTTTTTATTTTAAAATTTCTTCCAACTTTTTTTGCAAATTCGATTATGCCACTCTAACTTTGAAGCTCTACGTCCACCCCTGTCGGTCAGGTCATGATTTTTTGGTGCACTCACGAACACTGCATCTTCCCAAATCCCAATAAACCTTTGCAAATCAATAATTTTGATTTCTTTTTAAAATTATATGCTATTATTAAATTTAAAGTTCGATCATTTGTTAATTTTTCTCTTTTATTCAATACCTTTTTGCAATACTTTACTTTGAAAAAAAAAAAAAAAAGCACTCTTATCATTACTCATTACCCTTTTCTCGTTAAAGGTAAATCGAGTACATAGCCCAACTTTATTTCCCATGAATCTTTCTCAATGATTTATGTTTCCTACCTCACTTTTCTGAAGTATTTCTTTAACAAACTTGTGACTGATCCCGGAAATTCTTCGACAAATAAATAAGAACCCTTTAATGCAAATTTAAGATGGTTGAGTTGTCTAAAATATCGTTATGTCTTGCCATCTATCTTTTCAATACACTAAAATGTAAATGGTGTGAATCTTGAAAGACATGAGTAACTAGTGAAATAAAATAGCTAAAATTATTCATTACTCTTGAATTATACATGACAACTCATGCATAGGAAAAATAGAAAGCGCCTGTTTGGTAAATATTAAAATCAGATTTTTAACGAATTTTGATAAAAATGGATGAAATGTGTGGTTGAAAAATTTTGGAACTTATAAAATATGTGTTAAAATTAATTGTTGATTTTGACTTTTATAAAATTTAGATTAAAATTACTGTCAAACAGGGACTAAATATATTTTATACCGTTTATAGGATGTACCGAAAACGAAAGTATTTTGAGATTACTCACATCAACATGTAAAACTACGAAATAACCTAAAATTCTGATAACACTGGTAATGAATATCAAATGTTAAGTACAAATTAATTAGATTGGTTGAGCAGTACTCGAGTTCAAATGAATATTAAACACTGCGTTATTTTCTGGATTCTGGGCCTGGGATGGAAGTCCGAACATAGTAATAAAAAACCCAGGATCCAATAATTCATCTCATATTTGATTCGATTAAAAATTTAAATTTAAATTTAAATCGAAATCAACAATTAATTTTAGTGTAATGTTATTCATTACCACTTGTGTTAAGCGCCAGTCTACATGGCTAATTATATGACATTAAATGGTAAATTCATTTAAATACAAAATCATATGACTTATTTAATTCAAAATATAAATTGTAATCACCTAAGTTGGAGTCGATAGCATTATTCTTAATTTTAACTATATATCTTATGGGATACACGACTTTTTTCCACACATTTTATCATTTTTTTAAAAACTAAATCTACTAAAAATATAATTTTATCTAAAACCAAATAGGGGCTTAATAGGTCAAAAATAGAGAAAATTAGGCCTAAATTTTTGGAGACTCCCATAAGATAGGAAAAAAGGAATTATAAAGGGCAGAAATGAACAAATTCAAAGTTCGGGGGCCATTTTTTGACTCCAATTCTATATGGTAATAACTTGTGGCCGTTATTTAACCTAATTCTTGAGGCAAAGAATGTACCACATAATATTATATTGCAGAGAACACGTCTAGCAAGAGGATTGAAGGCAATTAACACAGAAGACTTAAATATTCAAGGCTCGAATTCGTGATTCAAGATCATGAAATTGATTTTTCATCAATCCTTTTTTCGGGTGATATCATTTCATAAATCTTTGTGTAATTTATATGAAAGAATGTTAGGCTAAACTCTTTATTGTATTGGATGAAGGTGAGATCATTGGTTGTTTAATTTTAATTCAAGGACTTGTAGTTTAGTTTATTTTTGTGCTCTTGATCAATCTTGCACGACTCTTTCATTATTTGGTTGCTTGATCAACAATTAATTAATTAATTAATTGTTGTAGTGTTGGAAGGCTCACAATAAGTTTAGAACATTGCAAGGTTAACACACGAATAATAGATTTTAGGAATAACATGTATGATGTGTGTAATCATTTAGAAATCATGTACGTGCTTAATGCATTATTTTGCATATGAATTCGAAATAGTAATATGATCAGATCGTTCTTGGAATAAATTTAACTTCTCTTGGAAGAGATAATTAAATAAAATTGGATTATCGATTGTCATAAATGCATAAATAATATTAAGCTACATAAGTCGAAAATTAGAAATGGAAACCAAGGTGGATTCATAAATCCAATACATCAATTCCACAATTACATACAAACCAAATCATTTACATAATTCATAGATAATTTTAGAATAAATATAAATAATCTCTTTGGTGTTATAGCATCTTGAATTCGATCGAGACTAGTACATCCCAATTAGGATTTATTCTCCATGAAAAGATACTCATCTCATCACGTATTACTTGTCAACAATCTAATACCACTTGCGGGATTTACCCGAACAAGTTTGTGATCCAGTTGTTAGGGAATATAGTTTTTAATTTGAGTTTAGTAGTTTATATTGGAATATAATTTCTTTTTACTTTAAGGCTATTCATCTCAAAACCCAACTCTCTTATGTTTTTTTTTTTAGCCAGTTGACAATTTATGCAAGATTTTGATGAGATCGAGTTTCTTTCGATAGATTTCGAGATCGAAAGAACTTTCAAACAATCAAGGGATATGGTAATAAACCAAAATTAGATTAAAAATCCACCACCACTTCAACGAATTCAGTCGAGAGCACTTGCCAATGGGGGTGACATATTAGTTGGGGATTATGTGAATCCTTTACACACTCATGTGCAACCTGCCATTATATATCCTCTATTTGGGATGGTTATCTTCCATTTTTTATTATATGTCATCAATTTTTTTCAAAATCATTAAGACATCAGATTCTTTGAAAAAGTAGCTGAGAATCTACACGAACATGTTAAAGCTTTCCCAATGATGGTCATAAAGGAATGTCAACAGATGCTTTTCGAATGTGTATATTCCTTCATATTACCTACAAAGAGCATCGTATCTTGGATTGATATGGTGCAAAAGTTTACAATGAAACTCTTCTCGCCCGTCTCAAATTCATGTGATTGGGAATGAAATACATACTTTCTAGTAGAGGGTTCCGAGAGTTATTAAGAAGTATATGAAAGGTTAAAAGACCTATTTAGGAAGTGTCCCAGTTTTGACATTCCTAAACAAGCCTAGATATACATTTTTTTTAGGGCTTCTTCTAAAATATCGCAACATGGCCAATGCTTCAGTCGGGTGGATCGGTAATGAAGTTGAATAGAGACAAGGCCCATGAGCTTTATGAAAAAATTACGAAAAATAAAGCTATGTGGCCAACCAATAAAGAGATTCGTAAGAAAACAGTGGGGTTTTATCATAAACTTTAGGGTGGAGAAATCAATCTCATTTTTCGTGGATCAATAATCAAGGCCAAGTACAAGGGAGAAATTATCAATGAAGACCATCGGGTTTCCAACAACAATCTCAAGAGGGAAAGCTAGGGGTTTACTTATTTAGTACATTAAAAAGATTGAGACTAATTTTTAGAACCAACATACTTCAATAAAGAACTTGGAACACAAGGTAGGACAAATAACATTTGCATCATCAAGTAGAACTCAAGGTTATTTTTCCAAGCAAGATTGTGACTAATCTTGAAGAACAGGTAAAGGCCATCACTACACTAAGTGGAGTTCAGTTGCCAGAGACACATATGAAAAGCCAGCTACTACTACAAAAAATGTATCTACCATGGGTGAGGAACACGTGGATCAATCAAATAAAATAATAGAGGAAAATCAAGAAGAGTCTTCAAATAGTCCATAAGTTGAAGGCAATCGCTTCGTCAAAGCTTTTGTACCTTTCATTCTATTCTCGTAGATACTAAAAACGCAAACTAGAAAAATAGTTCGCGAAGTTTTTGGATGTATGCATGAACCTACATATCAACACACCATTTTTAGAAGCCTTAACTCAGATGCCCAACTATGCTAAGTTTATAAAAGACATACTATCAAACAAAATGAAGCTGGAAGATAATGAAACAATGACGTTGACAAAAGATTGCATTGCAATCCTTCAACATAAGCTACCACTGAAATGAAAAGATCTAGAGAGTTTTATTATTCATTGCAATATTGTTAACAAACACATAGATAAGACATTACGTAATTTAAAAGCACGTATTAATTCAATGCTTATCTTTCAGAAAACTAGGATTGGAGAGGAAAAGCTGCTACAGTTTCACTGCAGCTGGCTGACAGGTCAATCAAACACCCAGTGTAGTGCAATTCTTCAACATAAGTTACTACCAAAATTAAAAGATCCAGAGAGTTTAACTTTTCCTTGCAATATTGATAACAAACACATAGATAAGGCATTATGTGATTTAGGAGTAAGTATTAATTTAATGCATTTTTCTCTATTAAGAAATTAGGTTTGGGGAAGCAAAAGGCACTACTGTTTCACTGTAGCTGGCTAAGGGGTCAATTAAACACCATTGTGTCATTGTTGAAGGCATTTTAGTAAAGGTTGTAGTGCAATCCTTCAACATAAGTTATCACCAAAATTAAAAGATCTAGGGAGTTTTACTATTTTTGGTAATATTTGAGAAACACATAGATAAGGCATTAAGTGATTTTAGAGCAAGTATTCATTTAATACCTTTTCTTTTTTGAGAAAATTAAGTTTGGGAAAAGCAAAGTCACAACAATTTCGCTCTTCCTGATTGACAGGTCAATCAAATACCATCGTGGCATCGTTCACATTTGGTTAATTTTGATAAGTTCATATTTAGTGCAAAGTTTATTATCTTGGACATGGAAGAAAATAAAGATGTCCCACTAATCTTGGGTTATCTATTATTGGCTACTGGCAGAGCCCTAATTGACGTGCAAAAGGGGCATCTGATTTTGAGGTTGAATGAAAAAGAATTGACAATCAATATCTTTAAAGCACTCAAATTTAAAAATGAGTCAAATTATGTTTTTAGATTGATGTGATAGACAAAGTAATAACAGAGAAATTCCGTTTGATCATTCTCAAGACCAGCTTTAGGCTTGCTTCATACAGTCTACATATCTAAGCAAGATAAAGTACAAGAATGTGTTCGATACTTAGCAGCAAATCTACCATTCTTTAAGCAACCAAGATTAGAGCTTGGTTAAAGTCCTACAAAGCCTTTGACATCTATTAAAAAGACTCCAACACTTGAGCCAAAAAAATTGACAACCTAATGTATGCCTACTTGAGAAAGAAGAATTCACTTTCAGTTATCATCTCCAATACTCTTACCAAGGGTGATAAGAATCAGCTGCTGAGGGTACTTCGAGATCACATGACAACAATTGGATGGACCATCTTCGACATAAAAGGGATCAACCCTACTCTTTGCATGCACAAAATTATAATAGAAGGGTAATACAAGCCTTTAGTATAGCATCAACATAGGTTAAATCCAACAATGAAAGAGGTGGTGAGAAAAAAGATATTGAAGCTATTGGATGCGAGGATTGTATCATGTATCGGACATCCATTAGGTAAGTCCAGTACAAGAAAAGAGGAATCACAATGGTTCCAAATGAAAACATTGGGCTTATTCCCTTTCACACAGTCACAAGTTGAAAAGTTTGCATTGCCTATCCCAAACTCAACAATGCCACGACGAATGATCATTTTCCCCTTCATTTTATTGAACAGATGTTGGAGAGGTTTGTGGGACATTCATACTACTATTTTTTGGATGGGTATTTAGGGTATAATCAGATTCTTATATTACCAAATCAGTAGGAGAAAACTATATTTACATGTCCTTATGGCCCCTTTGTATATAGAAGAATACTTTTCAGTTTGTGTAATGCTTTAGTTACTTTTCAACAGTGTATGTCTATCTTTTCTGACATGATGTGGTACTATATTGAAGTTTTCATGGATAATTTCTCAGTAATTAGTTCATCACTCAAGGAATGCTTAAATCACTGAGGTTGGTGTTACATCAATGTGAAGAAACCTTGTGTTTTAATGGGAAAAATATCATTTCATAGTTCAAGAGGGGATTAGTTTGGGGCATATGATTTTCACTAGGGTTATCAAAGTCAATTGTGCTAAGATACATGTGATAGAGAAGCTATCTCTACCAATTTCAGCGAAGGGGATTAGAAGCTTCTTGGGACATCTATATTTCTACCATCGCTTTACCAAAGACTTCTCCAAAATCAACAAAATTCTCTATAGCTTATTGGAAAAGATACTCATTTTCACTTTTCAACACACATAAAGAAAAGTTGGCATATGCTCTTGTATTAGTTTCACTTAACTAGGATTTGCAGTTTGAACTGATGTGTGATGCAAGTGACTTTGCAGTTGGATCAATTTTGGTGTAATGCAACAAAATCTCACACGTTATTCACTATACCAGCAAAACTCTGGTTTAAGCTCAGCCGAATTATGTTACTACAAAGAAAAGAGCTTTCGACGGTAGTGTTTTCTTTTACAAATTCATGTCTTACTTGATTTGGTCTAAAGTTATTGTGTATATAGATCATGTAGAATAACAAAAATTGAAGCTAAGACTCATCAGATGGACTCTTACTGTAGAAGATTGACTTAGAGATCCAAGTAAAAGGAGAGCGAGAATTTGGTAATAGATCATTTATCTTGCTTGGAGTCACAAGAATAGGTTCCTATAGACGAAATCAATGAGGTATTTCTAGATGAGACACTTCTACAATTTGGGACAATACCTTGGTATGGACTATGAGAATTATTTGGTGAATTTTGTTATTCGATTGAAATATTCATCATTAAAAAATTATACATGACCTCAAACACTACTTCTAGGACGATCGTTTTCTCTATATGGGGTTCGAATCATATCATTTGCTATTGTATGTAATGCCCCAAATTTTTGTAACCCGACGCATTACCAAACATGAGTTCTTTAGCATTGTGAAGAATTAACCTACACATCAACTCATCCACTTCAGCACAACATCAAGTCTATACGGTTGTGTCATCAGTAGCCTATCCCTGTTGTCCATTTTCAGTTACACCAGAATGGTGGCATTGCTTTCTTATTGTAAATAGATTCCAACATCCTCCGTAATTTATGGATCTAACTACAGCTGTACACTCTAGAATATTATTTGTAATCTATAAATTGTATGCAACCAACACATTACGATTCAGCTGCTCTTGCATTTCTAACTTGGTATCAGAGTCATTGACCATGGTCAATGCCAACAGCACACCTCAAAACGTTGATCCCAACCCTAGTCCGGTGTCCAGCTCAAGCAGCATCGTTGCTCCAATGCAGGGAAGCAACCATTTCTCACCTTTTGGTGTAAATCTAACTCACATAGCCGCAGTCAAACTTGATAAAAACAACTACCTACTGTGGTAAAACATGATTCTCCCTATCATCAGTGGGCATAAGCTTGAAAGCTGTGCCCTCCAGAATTTACAGCCACTCAGGATACTGGTGATGCAGGAACCAATGTTGAAATGATAAAAAAATCTCGAGTATGATCAATGGATGTCAACTGATCAGTTACTAATGGGGTGGCTCTATTCTACGATGACCTCTTACATAGCTATGAGAGTTATGGGAGCTAGCAACTCCAATGAACTATGGACTGCAGTAAAAGAAAGCTATGGAGTCCAAAACAGATCCATGATTACTTTCCTTACTGGAGAACTTCAGAAATCAAGGAAAGGAACTATGAGTATTAATCAATATGTCAAGTGTATGGAAGAAGATGTAGATTCACAGGAGGAAATTTATGCAGTAGTGATAGACCAATATGTCAAGTGTGTAGCAAAGTTGGATACAAGTCCAACATCTGTAACTACAGATATGATGAAAGATACTCAGGCACATCACCTAGGCAGATGACCTTCTATAGCCCCTCACCAATAGCCCTTGTCACATCACCAAGTACTGTAAGTGATCCAGCATGGTTTACTGATACAGGAGCCAGCAATCACATAACAGCAGAAAAAGAAAATATAGGCTCAGCCAATGAATATACACCAAGAAAAAATCATGATTGGAAATGGAAATAGACTGCATATCTCACACTTTGGTAACACTCACATCCCAACTTTGAATGATAAAATGCTTGTGTTAAACAAACTCCTGCATGTGCCTGAAATAAAAAAAAAAAAAAAAAAAATCTTGTTAGTGTTTCACAATTGACTACCAATAATCAAGTATACATGGAATTTCACTCTAACTGTTGCTTTGTTAAGGACAAGCTAACGAGGGAAATAATGCTGCAATGGAAGCTTAAGGAAGGGTTGTATTAACTGGACTTTTCTCACTAAAACTCCAAGTTCTACTCTGTGAAGTCTGCTCATCCAGATAAACATTGTTGTAATGCCTCAACTCTCAGTTCTAGTCAAGAGTCTAATCTTAGTCAAGAACCTTTAAATTTCCAAGTTGATGTATGGCACATAAGACTTGGACATCCATCTAGTCAAGTGGTATCTCAAGTGCTTAAAACCTGTTATCAAATGGTGAAAGAAAATGAAGTTAAGACTTTTTGTGATGTCTGTCAGTTTGGAAAATCTCATCTACTACCGTTTCATTTATCCACTTCACATGCTAAAACTCCTCTGGAACTCATTCATACAGATTTATGGGGCCAATCACCAATTCAATCCACATCAGGCTTTAAATACTATATAACCTTCTTAGATGACTTTAGTAGATTCACTTGGATATATCCCTTAAGACAGAAATCTGAGGCATTGAATGTGTTCATCCAATTCAAAAAAATTGGTTGAAAACAAGTTTGCTAGCAAGATAATAACCCTGCAAGTTTATTGGGGAGGAGAATATAGATCCTTCACAAAGTTCCTAGCACAAGAAGAGGTTGAATTTAGACAACCTTGTCCTTAAACATCCCCACAAAATGGAAGAATTGAGAAAAAAAACACAGACACATAACGGAAACAGCCTAGCTCAAGTCAAATTACCCTTAAAATACTAGTGGGAAGCCTTTCAAACTGCCACTTACCTTATAAACAGGATGCCAGCACCAACACTCAAAATGCAATCTCCCTTTCAAGCTTTCTACAGAAAAGAACCAGACTAAAAACTATGAAAGATCTTTGGGTGTGCCTACTACCCTTGCCTAAGGCCATACCAAAAACACAAATTCAGCTTTCATTCAACAAAGTGTGTTTTTCTTAGTTCTAGTGAATCACATAAAGGTTTCAAATGCCTTAGTTCAACATGATGAGTCTATATTTCAAGGCATGTAGTATTCAATGAACTTGAGTTTCCTTTTAAGTCATTATTCTCAGTACAAAATCAATCCAACTTTGTTAAACCTGAAGCAGTTGTGTCATACTTTCAATTTTCCTCTCAACAGATCAGCTCGAATTCCACACCAAGTCCAGTTGATACAACTCATCCTAAAACAACCAATGCTCTGTATAACTCACTTCTTGGTTTAAGTGACACTCAGCATAAAGGTTTGAACATTGGTGAGGCTGAAAATAGCGATGAAAGTTCCACTAGAAGTGTGAATGAATTAGAAACTGAAGTTGAGTTACCTCAGAATGTTGAAATATTTGAATCAGAACATCAACAATCAGTTGGCAATAAACTGGGAGACATGAATCAACAAAGAGCAAGTAATATGACTAAACATCCCATGATCACAAGGGCAAAGGCTGGAATCTTTAAACCCAAAGTATACTTTCGTAAATCAGTTAAAAATAGTCCAAAACCTTCAGAACCTAAAAATGTCAATGAAGCTGTCTTGGACAAGGACTGAAAGAAAGCTATGGAGGAAGAGTTCAATGCATTGATGAAGACTGAAACTTGGAAACTTGTGCCACCATCACCAGCATACAACATAGTAGGAAACAAGTGGGTCTTCAGAGTAAAACGAAACACAGGTGGATCAGTTCAAATGTTTAAGGCAAGCTTAGTTGCAAAGGGCTTCCATCAAGCTCCAGGTATTGATTTTTGTGAAACATTCAGCCTAGTCATTAAAGCTTCAACCTTGAGAATTATACTCACTCTGGCAGTCTCAAAAGGATGGACAATTAGGCAAGTGGACATCAACAATGCAACCAGAATTATTCATAGATAAAGCAAAACCTGATCATGTTTACAAACTAGAAAAGGCACTCTATGGATTGAAACAAGGACCTAGAGCTTGGCATGAAAAGTTAAAAACAACGCCGATGAGCTAGAAGTTCAAACAATTAATAGCTAACACTTCCCTATTTTACTTCAAAAATGAAAAATAGATTATCTTTCCACTTATATATGTAAATGACATCGTTGTGATAGGAAATGACACAAAGATAGTGTAAGAGTTTATAAAGGAATTGGATAAGAGATTTGCACTGAAGGATATAGATCAACTTCATCACTTTCTAGGAATTAAAGTGCTATGGCATGATTCGGGAATTCATCTCACTCAAACAAGATACATTACTGAGCTGTTTAAGAAGTTTGAACTACAGAACATCAAGCCATGTATTACTCATATTCCTGCAGGCAAAACCATATCTAAAACTGATGGAGAAGCACTGAAAGATCCCTCAGTTTATAGAAGTGCAGTAGAGGAAGTGCAATACCTTTCACACACACGGACTGACATCACCTTTGCTGTTAATAAACTTAATCAGTTCCTGCGATCACCAACATCCATACATTGGCAGGCCTTGAAAAAAGTATGGAGATACCTTAAAGGAACAATAAATCAAGGACTCTAGATACAGAGAAGTGACATACTAAATTTAAGTGGATTCTCAGATGCAGATTAGGCTTCATATCCATGACAGAAGATCAACGGCTGGATACCGCATATACTTGGGATATAACTTAATAGTTTGGTCATCAAAGAAACAACATGTGGTTGCTAGATCAAGCACAGAATCAGAATACGAATACATAGCACTCATCTCAGCAGCCTCTGAAATCGCTTGGATTCAATCCATTTTTAAGGAACTTGAACTACCTCAAGTGTCTACTCCAATATTATGTTGTGATAACATGAGTGCAGGAGCCTTAGCAGCCAATCCAATATACCACGCCAAAACAAAACATATTGAATTGGATATTCATTTCATCGGAGACAAAGTTCTTGCAAAGGAATTGGAAGTAAAATATGTGCATTCCTCAAACTAAATTGCTGACCTGCTAACCAAAGGTCTCATTCACTCAAAGTTTGCCTTCTTAAAAGACAAGCTTGGAGTTACCTCAGTACTGTCCAGCTTCAAGGGGTGTGAAGAATTAACCTACACATCAGCTACCTACACATCAGCTCATCCACTTCAGCACAACATCAGGTCTATATAGTTGTATCATCAGTAGCATATCCTTGCTTTCCATTTTCAGTTACACCAGAATAGTGACATTGCTTTCTTGTTGTAAATAGATTCCAACATCCTCCATAATTTATAGATCTAACTACAGTTGTACACTCTAGAATATTCTTTGTAATCTATAAATTTTATGCAACCAAAGCAATAAAGTAACGCATTACAATTCAGCTGCTCTTGCATTTCTAACTAGCATTAGCCGTAAAAAATAAGTAATTAAGAAATGTTTTAGAGTTTGAATTAATTAATAAATATTGACAGATCTCAACATTTTGACAAAATACACTTAGAAAAAAATGGAACAAGGCTGGTACATTTTTTCCTAGTTGTGTAGTGAGTTGTAAAAATTATTTGACCTAGCAAACATTGATAAAAAATTATAAAAATTTAATAGAGAGCATAAAAATCATATACATATAAAATATCAGAATCTGGGGTCTCGATGATGCTGTTTGAGGCACAAAAATATTTTTCAAACGTGCTAGAAAAATACTACAATAAATTCGGTACTCAGATCGACATGTTTTCAGTTCCATATGATAGATAACTGATAAATGGTCATTTTTCAATTAAAATGATGTTGAAAATCAAAATATACAAACCGCAATGAAATTCTAAAGTAAGGATAGAATGCTAGAAATCATGAAATACAAGTCCAAACATTGAACTTAATAATGTCGAAATGTAAACTTAAAGGGTAAAAATCTTTGGACACCACAAATGTTCTTAAACATAAAAAATTCATAAATTTAAACTTGACTTAGCAAAATCAATTTCTCTAAATACATGACATTCATGCTGAGCCACCACACAATTTCCAATTACTTTGAAAACAGAAATGAGCATCTCAAAGAAATACTGAGTAAGCTACACATGCTATACGAATTTAATAATCATGTATTTATACATATTTCCATTTTAAATGAGCAAATTGATAATCAAACGATCTACTTAAAATTCTGATTAGTCGTTGCAACCATCAATGAAACAATAAACTCAGTGATATTAATATCTAAGAAGAACCATTAAAGGCACTTCACATACTTTATGAGCAATATAATGAATAACACACATTATTAATGAAAATTAAATTAATACAACTAATTAACTTAGTGTAGGAATCCTACCTTAACTTGTGGTGATAAGGTAGTGACTATGTTGAACCGAATTCCTTTTCAAATCTTTTCTAGACGTTGGATGTAAAAGAAGCTTTCGATCTTTACCTTTCTGTTGCGTATGTAAGTATTTAGAAAAATTTTGGTCAACCATATATACATCTCATGATGAATGCATTTCAAATATCCTTCCACGAGGATTTTACTACATGCCCGATGATGTCATGAGCTTATTATGAGTTCATTCTTAAGTATACTCATTCCGCTTTGATAACTCATAAATCAAGTCCTATAGAAATCAACCTTTCATAGTTAAAAATCCTCAAAGTTCTTTCTTACGAAGAGGAGGGGGGGAGACAAAACTCATGACAATCTATTTTTAATATCAATGTTTCAAAAAAATCTCTCCCTCAAAATTCAATTATTTTGATTATCAATGCACATGGTTCGATGTGTTATACATTGGACCAGTCTCCTACTTCTATTTTATAATGTTCGATTACAAGAACCGTCAATTTTTCCAAAATAGTTTCAAAACTGGTTCCTATATTTTGGAATTAAGCCTCTGTTTGGTATCCATTCTTTTTTTCATTCTCATTCTTCTACTAATTTTCAACCACACATTCATCAATAAAATAATATTTTCCATCACATCAATAACTTTTCCTTTATTTTCAACCACAAAAAAGGTGTGATTTAACACAAAGAATGCATTTTTTTCTAGAATAATGGTTACCAAACGGTGCCTAAGTAAGAAATCCTTCCAAATCTCATTACGAAAACAAATGCCGGCCCCAAATCAGTTCAAGCAAGGCTCAAAATTATGAGCATAACCAAGACAAGGCAGCTAAAGCAGCTTTACAAAAAGAAAAATAAGTTGATCTCTTAACCGAAAAAAGCAAATTAATATCAATTTTAGCTTAGTGCAATGATCCACAAGAGTTTACACATTTAGCGCAACAAGCAGCTGCATTAGCAAAAGCAGCATCAAATGCCTCAAAATCAATTTCAAGTTCTAGGTCAAAGACTAAGGACTATGCCCAAGAAAACGAGGACGATTGTTAGGGGATAAAAATAGTTGATTTTGTTGATGACTTATAATTGAAAATCTTTTCAGGATTCTATGTAAAACGAAAATTACTGCAAAATGGTCCTTCAAGATTCTTTTGAAGATGTATAATTTTCGTTTAAAAATTTAAATGGAAATGATAATTGTCATTCAAACAAGTCCTTCAAAGCAAGTGGTGGACATGAGTTATGGTCCTTTCAAGATTCCTACATCAGATTGAAGAAAATCTTCAAGTCTGAAACATTCAAGACCACTATAAAAGGATAGACTCTTCAAGAAGAAGGCACTGTGTAATTTTTTACATTAGAATTAGTATTATCTAGTCATTCATTAAATTTTTCAAATTATTTAAATTTTGAACTTTATTTAAGATCTTTTTTTAGGAAAAAATGTTACCGTTCAAATTCAACGTTACTATTCGAAAAATTCAAAAAATTACTGTTCACCATTAATCTTAATTGCATTTTATTTCAGTATTTCAATTCCTAGCATTAATTCTTCATGTTCCATCTATATTGGGTATAAGAGTCATATTGTATAAGAAAGTGAAAAAGAATGGAAAGTATAAAGTGTCAAACAATCAGCTGTAAATGTAATTGCTTTGATTACAATTCTTGTAATTGAATTGATACTATGTGAATGAATTTACAGCAGATTTATAAACTTACAAACCAGTACCAAAATGGAATAATTACAAGAATCAAATATGGTTACAACAAATAACAAACTCCATGTGATGAATCCTTCTAGATCCTTTTTCTCTTCTAGATTATTCCTTCAAAGCTAGACCACCATTGATGACTGTAATCCCATCTCATCTGCTGCCAAGTCATATGCCACACAGTTAGCTTCATCATCATAATTCAACACCCCCTACAAGATGGAGAGTAGATATCAGTTACTCCCATCTTGATCATATGCGAGTAAAGGCTTAAAGAATTCAAGGCATTTGTTAGCATGTCAGCTAGTTGGGATCCAGTGTGAACATACTCAATCACTATACTCCCATTTTGAATTTTATATCTCACAACATGGCAATATATTTCTATATACTTCATCCTTTCGTGAAAAAGGGGATTAGTGGCAATGTATATAGCTGATTTGTTGTCACAATAGAGCTTTGATGGCTAATTATGTTCAATTTGTAGATCTGCTATTAAATATTTCATCCATGTTACTTCACAACATGTCTGCACCATTGTCCTGTACTCTGCTTCTGAAGAGGACCTTGAGACCACACCTTGCTTCTTTGACTTCCTTGATACAAGTGATGAACCAATGAACACATAATAACCAGTGAAAATCTCCTAGTTTCTGGACAAGCAGCCCAATCTGAGTCTGAGTATGCTTTGAGCTACACATCACAAGTAGTAGAATAGAGTAATCCCTGTCCCGGTGCCCTTTTATATACTTCAGTACTTTGTATGCTACATGGAGGTGTGGCACTCTAGGATTATCCATGTACTGGCTCAGAAGCTGTATTGAATATGAAAGGTTTGGCCTTGTTATAGTTAGGTACAATAATCGCCCTATTAAACTCCTGTAGATAGAAGGGTCAGGAAGCAATTTACCCCCTTCTTTACTCAATTTGACATTTTGATCAAGAGGTATCTTTGAAGGTGCTGATCCTATGGTGCCTGAATCCCCCAAAATGTCAAGAGCATATTCTCTTTGACATATGTGCATTCCTTACTCTGTTTTTACCACTTCTATTCCTAGAAAGTACTTCAATTTCCCCAAGTCTTTGATCTTAAATTTCTCATCAAGTGCAGCCTTAAGTTCGTTGATATGTCCATACAATCTCCTGTGAGGATAAAATCATCAACGTACGCTAGGATTGCTGTGAAAGTACTCTCTGTAACCTTGGTGAATAAGCTGTAATCTGCCTTTGACTGGATAAAACCATTTTGAGTGATGAAGGCAGATAACTTTGCATACCATTGCCTTGAAGCTTGTTTGGGCCGTATAAGCTTTTATGTAACTTGCGCTCCTTTGATTTGTCATTGCTGTCATATCCAGGAGGCAACTGCATATATACATCTCATTCAAATCACCATGTAAAATGTATTGTTGACATCCAATTGGTATAAGAACCACCCTTTAATGGTTGCAATTGCTAGTAAACTACGGATGGTGACCACCTTTGTCATAGGAGAAAAGGTCTCATGATAATCCAAGCCATCTTGCTACATATAACCCTTTGCAACCAACCTGGCTTTGCACCTTTCGATGCTCCCATCAGCTTTAAACTTGATCTTATACACCCATTTGCATCCTATGGCTTCCTTATTAGGTGGCAGATCAACAATGGGCCATGTGTTATTTGACTCAAGAGCTTCTATTTCTATCCTCATTGCTTCACACCATTCAAGCTGTTTGATGGATTCTTGAAAATATTTTGGTTCAATTTGAGAGAAGTTATGGAGCTGACAAAAGCTTTGTGAGGAATGGTTAGCCTTTTATAAGAGACTTTATTGCTAAGAGGATAAGGGCTACCTGAGTTTACAGATCCTTTGTCTTAGCCAAGCTCTGCAATGGAATGAATGAAGTCACCTGTTGACATATGAAATCCTGCAAGTAATAGGGAGTTCTTTTTATTCTGGTGGACCTCCTTGGTAAAGGAGAATTTATTGGCTCATCAGCCTGTAGGTATGTTAGCCTTATGGCTTGTTCAGTTTGGTTTTGATTTGTGTTATAGTGTTCACTATGACCTTCATGGTAGGATGTTGAGCTAGGCTAAATATCTGGCTCTTTAGGTTCCAGTAACGTGTGATTATTTGTAGTAAGTTTGGTGAATCTTAATAGAAACAAGAATCAGTAATATGTCTAACATTATTTGGCTCTGCAGTTTTAGCCTCTTTGAAAGGGAAGATAGTTTCATGAAAAACAACATTTATGGACACAAAGATTCTTTTAGTTTGTAAATCAATGAGTTTATATCACTTAATCCCAAAGGGATATCCAAGGAATACACACCTTTTGGCCCTAGAATCGAATTTGTGTCTGCCTTGCATGAGGGTAGTGGTAAAGGCAAGACACTCGAAGACCTTGAGGTGAAAGTATGCTAGTTCCTTTTGGAATAGAATTTCAAAAGGTCTTTTGTGATTCAGAATAGATGATGGTGTTCTATTGATGAGGTACATTGCAGTCATGATGTATTCTTTCCAATACCTTAATGGCAATCCACATTGAAACCTCAGGGCTCTTGCAATGTTTAAAATGTGTTGATACTTCCTCTCAACTATTGCATTTTGTTGAAGAGTCTCAACACGATTTTTTATGTATAATCCCCTTATCCAGATAAAAAATCTTTCATATTAAATTCTCCCCATTATCAAATCGAATGATCTTTATTTTAGTTTTGAATTGAGTTTCTATCATGAGATAAAAAGCTTGTAAAGCCTTTGATGCTTCAGCTTTAAATTTTAGAATGTATGCCCAAGTTGATCTACTGAAATCATCAACTATTGTGAGAAAATAATGAATTCCATCATAACTTGTTTCATTGCAAGGCCCCCAAAGATCAACGTGTATTAAATCAAAGCATGCTTCTGATTTATGCTGACGTACAGGAAATGGGAGCTTGTGTATTTTGGCTAAAGGACAAACATAACATGGCTTTGACCTATATAGTTTGGGAATGGCTTTGTTGGAAAAAATAGAAGATGATGGATGGTCCAATTTGTAATGCCAGATATCAAAGGGTTCTAAAAGGCTAGTCACAGGTGCTACAATACATGATCCTTTTATTAACTGGTTCAGACTTTGTTGAAGAGCTACACGAAAAATCGGTGTCTTCATCATATGGTAAAGGCCTAACTTCAATTCACCCATTCCAGTCGTGGTCCAAGTCAAAAGGTCATGTATGTAACAAAAATCAGAGAGAAAAATGACACATTAATGTGATTCCAAGGTTAATTTTCTAACATATATCATATTAAAATCATCAAAAGAGAGAATAAATAGCACATCATGAAGAGTTAAAGTTTTTGTGTTTGGGTTGTCCCAATCTGAGTAACGGGGACAATGTTCCTATTTGGCAGGGAAACAAAACAGTCAATATGTGACTTAGTGGAGGTAAATAAGATGGTGAACAGATCATATGGTCCGTTGCACTAGTGTCTAGAATCCAATGAGCATTGAGTTTGTCAACGTCCGTAGTTCTAGTAGTTGATAAGCAATATGATGTACCACGGATTTTTGGAATGATATTCTCAGAGTTGGATTCAGTGACCCTGGTTAGTGGATGGTTTCAGAATAGCCATGAGTTGGAAATATTTCTCTTAAGTCATTAGCACTTGAGTCTTGTTGTTTTGTTCTTGATTTGGAGTCATAGTGGCAGTGGCTTGATTTGCAGCTGGTTTATATTTGTTCTTTCCATCATTTCTGAGAGTCAATGGATATCCATAGAGTTTGAAGTACTTATCAGCTTTGTGGCCAGGCATTTGGTAATGTGAACATACAAGCCTATTTAGGTTAGCTCTGAAACACCTTTTAAGGGAGTGTCCTGAGATCTTACAGAAAGTGCAGTAGAAGTCCTTCTTCTACAATGGAGAGCCTTGTTTACCACTTTCTCTCCAGTTTCCTTTGGCCATGAAGGATAGGTACTCATTCACAGTTCCTTCTACTGATATCTGCCTTCTTTTCTCTTCCTATTGGATGGTAGCATAGACCACATTCAAAGTGGGAAAATATTTCATCATCGGGATCTCTGCCTTAATGTCCTTGTATGATTCATTTAACCCCATTAAGAATTTCATTACCCAATCTCGTTGTTGATTCTCAACTACTATATTCAGGCCTCCACAAGTGCAATTGGGGATGGCCTCATAGTTCAGAAGTTCATCTAGCAGAGTTTTAAACTTAGAAAAATAAACACCTACATAATCTTGGCTTTGAACCAGAACCGTAATGGCATGCTTAACCCCGTAGATTCTAGGTGCGTTTTGTTGTGCAAAATGCTGCTCGAGCTCCAACCACAGCTGATGACCTAATGTGTAGTTTCAGCATACACGATGCTGCTCCTGATGTCTACTGCCATGGTTTTTTGGAGCCAAGTCATCACGATATCATTGTATCTTAGCCAATGCTCCATTAGGGGTCGTTCTGGTCTGCTGGCTCGTAAATTGTCCAATCTATGAAGCCGAACTTGTTCTTGATTCTAAGGGCTCGTTTTATGGACCTAGCCCAAGCATGATAATCGTGTGCTTCCAGTATCTGAGTAATCAGTATACCTCTATTTCCATCATTACTTCCAATGAAATAGGGGCTTCTTGGGTGTGTAGGTTCAAGGTTTTTGAAATCAGATCCATTTTCAGGATTAACTCTTGGATTTTGATTTGCACTAGCATTTGATGAATCAGCTTAAATTTCAACATTTTGTGTTTGGACATTTTGCTCAGCCATTGTTTTGGCTCTAATACCATATAAGAAAGTGAAAGAGAATGGAAAGTATAAAGTGTCAAACAATCAGCTGGAAATGTAATTGCTTTGATTACAATTCTTGTAATTGAATTGATATTATGTGAATGAATTTATAGCAAATTTATAAACTTACAAACCAGTACCAAAATGAAATAATTACAAGAATCAAATATGGTTACAACAAACAACAAACTCCATGTGATGAATCCTTCTATATCATTTTTCTCTTCTAGATTATTCCTTCAAGGCTAGACCACCATTGATGACTATAATTCCATTTCATCTGCTGCCATGTCATCTGCCACACGGTTAGCTTCATCATCATAATTCAACATATTGTTCAATGTATTTCAAATAGTATTTGTTGTAGAAATGCTGTTGTCAAAACCCAAGGACAATGTTGGTCAGCCCTAAAGCCTCCCTAGAGCATTGTAGCCGTGTGATAAACGTTTCCGTTGGTGTAGGTTGGGTGGTCCTTTCTAACTTGGTCTTGTATATCCTCTAAAGTAATGTCACTGCAAGTTATGCCGTATTCAAGAAGTCCTTTTCCAGAAATTAAATTTGGCGGGTCTAATAGTTATAGGTCTAGAACTAGTAGTTTGAATAACAAGAGATATGAAAAAACTTTGATTGGTAAAGAACCTCACATATCTCAAATAGAACAAAGACTTCATAATTGTATTATTCCTAAGGTAGATAAGAAAACTATCTATGAAATATGAAGGTTTAATTCCCATCAAGGTTATGCTATCAAGACTTGTGAACAAACCTTACACATCAATAATCAAACTGCTGAAATTAAATTACTTTCAAGTGAAGCAATTAGAAACCATAAGAAGAAATATAAATTTCTTCATATTATTCTTGTTCAAATTACTGTCAAACTTTTGTTTAGACTTGGTCTAGACATTCCCGTTGTTTTAATATTTAGAGATAAGAGAAACCTCAAATTTGAGAATTCTTTACTTACTGTTTTAGAGTCAAATCCAGAAGTGGTCCAGTATTCTCAAACTGTTATCCAAAGTATACTATTGGTCTAAATTATGGGGTTACATTAAATGCGCTTATTCTTCATATAGAGACCAAAAGTCTCAATTTTGATGAACGCTCAAAATCATTCGTTGTAACATATCGTATATATTACAAGGTTATGAGTACAAATCTCAACAATAGAGCATTGAGATCATCTCCAAAAGAAAAAAAAAAACTCTTTTTAAGGAAGTCAATACTCTACATTCAAATACAATTATTCTAAAATGAATTCATTGGAATAGGATTTCTAGATATTCGGAATGGAACATTGAAAAAGTCAGTGTTCCAGAAAGAGAAAGCCCGAAGGATGTTCCTCATCAATTATTAAATTATCCCGACGGAATTGTTAAGATGATATTTGATGAAACTCTTTCTAGCTCCAGGCATTCTACTTCTTTCAGAACTAATCCTCTCTCTGAAAGATTTCATCATCAACCCTCAAGATATTCAACCTTTTCTGAAAAATTAGGAGTTGATTTTAACCCTAGTAGTTCAAAACCTCAATATGAAGATGAGTTTGACTCGACAAGAGCTGAGTCTCCTACTCATTATGATATGCAACCTCCTCCTCCAACTCAGAATTTAGGAAAATAGTTAAATGTTATTTCTACTTCTATAGATAGAAAGTCGGAGTTCAAAACAGATCAAATACCTCAAGTTAAAGCATTTAGAAAAAATCTAAGAAAGATGTTTTCTAAGGAAGAATTAGAATCATTTCGAGAAGAATTTTATTCTTACCCGAAAGATTTAAGTTTTTTTCAATGGGCTAAAATAAGAGTTTTTGGAAAACATAACCTTAAATCTATTATCACAACTGATATTAACAAGAAAAAATGAAATACTACGAGTGGAAAAGCTTTTCAATTGGAGCATCCTCCTATGGAAGAATCACTATTTCCCGCGAAAATAATGAGGTTATTGCTTCTCTTTTCAAGCAAGTTATAGAAAGATCGGAAAATTTTGATTCTACAGTCAAAGACATTAAGAATATTCAAGCTCAAAAAAATTATACAAACATCCTGTTACACTCAATAACAAGTCAATTAACTAGGATTGAATCAAATCCAGAACCAAGATAATCTAAAAGAGAAGACAAAAACCAATAAATTCAATTTTTAAACCAATAGAAGAAACTTCAAAACCAAGGTTAGGAAAACTTTCTTCTAAATCAAGTGTCTTACAAGAACATGAAAACAACTTCCTAAAATAACTCCATTAAAAAATGTTAATGTAGTTGATTCTATTGACAAATTCAATTTCAAGAAGAAGATTCTTCTCAAATTAAAAGGTTGAAGGGTCAAAAAAAATTCATGATCAATACTCAAGGCCTTCCTTTCCTAATATGAAATATGAGGACAAAAGGAAACCACAAACCTTCTATAATGGAGATGAGAATATTGAATGGAATATTATGGAATGATTGAAGATCAAATTATTCGGGTTGTTGAAAATATTGCTATGTGCAACTTTGTTTATCTCCGTCGAGATATTAATGAAGAAGTCGCTTTTAATAATATTTTAATTGGCCTTATAGGAAAGTTAAAAGGCCGGTGGATTAATACCTTAGCCAAGAAGAATGTGATGAGGTAACTAACGTCGCTAAAAGAAATGGTCAAAATGACAGTTTAGAAACAGTCTTATTTGTTGTTATCAAGCATTTCATTGGAAACCCTACTTCCTTACAAGAGAGATATTCTGAAGCTTTGTTGAATCTAACATGTCCAAAGATTCATGATTTTTTATGGTACAAAGATATCTTCCTCACTAAAGCCACTACAAAGGAAGATTTCTTTTAAGCATTTTGAAAAAAAAAAAATTCAGATTTCCAAAACTCTTTGCTGAAAGAGTTAGAATTGCAATAAAAAATCAAAGCAAAAGATACCATTCCATGTGCCTCTTTCACTTGTAGTGAAATAATTAATTTCACCAATAAAGAAGAATTAGCATTATACACTGATATGAGACTCAAATAAAAACTAAAAAGTGAAATAGCTGAAAGTCAACATGAACTCGAATCATTTTGTGAACAATATGGTTACGAAAAAGTCGTCGTTCCTTCTTCAAACCATAAAAAACAATATAAACCCTATCTAGAATATTTCAGAAAATGATTTTATCAAAGAGAAGAAAAATGTCAAAAATACCAAAAAAAAAAAAGGAAATTTTATAATCTTCATATGAGTGAAGTTATTAAGTATGAACTTTTAAATTTGATTAATTCCAATTCTAAAGAAAATTTAGAATCTGATTATGAACAAATTTATCAAAATCAAGAAGATTTAGATTTTGAAGAAAGTTTTGACTCCTCAAACTTTAATAATGACGAAGAAATTTGTGGATGCAATGGTACTAACTACTATTGCAAAAACAAATCAATTAATTTCCTTACTAAAGGAAAATAAATAATTCAAGAAGTAATTGAGAGAATGGAAGATCCTCAATTAAAAAAGAAATTCAATAAATTGTTAACACCACAAGAACTACCAAGAGAACAATTTAGCATGCCTCAATTAATGAATAAATTTAAACATTGTGATTTACGTTCAAAAATCAATGAAATGAAGAATCAAATATCCAAACTTGAACATCAGATTAAAGACGTTAAAATAGATTTTGTCATTCTAAAGACAAAATCTTTAGAAAAAGACATCCCAACAAGAAGTAAATCAGAAGATGAATATGACTATATAGAAGGGGAAAGGTTGTGAGTGAAATGTTGCGTCCCAAACTCAGCAACATTTGTCAAAGGTTGCAGCATTTACTGTCGTTGGCCTCTCACTCGAGCAACAGTGACACCTTTTCATCAGAATTTCTCTCGCTAGACTATCGGTCAAGCGACAATCCCATCGCTCAAGCGATAGACGAACGATATAAATAGTCATTTTTCAGCCCGTATATCCTCATTTCTACAAACTTTGGACCACAATTTCTCATTCTTCCATAATTGGTTTTGAGATTTCAAATATACCACGACGAGTAGAACAAGTTAGTCTATTTATATTCATAATTTGACTGTTGGATCAAGTCCGAATTTTGGGTCGAAATAGACACAAAAATCCCTTTCATATACTTAATTTCATTCTCTAAACCAAATTCCAACAATCCTCCACATGAATGAAAATTCGAATATGCTCAAGCAATGCAAAAATATGATGCATTGTAAAGAGAGGGAGTAGAAAAAAACTGTATCAGGTAAGGTAGCTTCTTGTCTTGAACCTTCCTTAGTGAATACTATCGGATGTACTTGGCTAATTGGTGAGCGTGATGTCTTGAACCATTCAACCGTTGGTGTAAATCAAGACAATAATACTCACACAAATGTAATTCCTAAATCGTTCATAGTTCTCATGACTTGGTTCATTTTGGCCCTGAAACACTCTTGGGTTTCATAAGTATTTAGAAACTTTTAACCTTTGAACAATTTTCATTGAGGCGGCCCCACCTCACACTTACATAGACGACCTTCTATTAAAAGTATTACACCCTACTCCACTTGACTTAATCAAGATATAGGAATCATTAAAAGTATATCTTAAACTTAACATTCTACAGAAAGTACTTTAATTATCATATGAATGAATTAGAAAATATTTTCCCAAGTGCTTCATTGAATTTTCATAACTTAGTTGTCCATTTGAACTAAAATCTTAGGATCTCCAGTCAATAAAATAGGGTTACCATTACAAAAATCCTTACATAGTAGGCTTTAATAACATTCCTTTCGTTAGGCAACATACTTGATCTCTCGGTAAACCCTTAGTAAGTGGATATGTGATGTTCTCCTTTGATTTCACATAATCTATGGAAATGATATCATTAGAGATCAGTTGCTTAATTTTATTGTGTCTATGATGTATATGTCTAGACTTACCATTATACATGCTATTTTGAGCTCTTCCAATAGCTGATTGACTATCACAATGTATACTAATAGCCGGTACCGGCTTAGGCCAACATGAAATCTCTTCCAAGAAGTTACAAAACCATTATACTTCTTCCCCAACTTTGAACAAAGTAATAAACTCTGATTTCATCATTGATCGAGCTATATACGTTTGCTTTGTCGATTTTCATGATATAGTAGCTCTACCAATGGTAAATACATAACCACTAGTAGACTTAGAATTCTTTATATCGGATATCCAATTCGCATCACAATATCCTTCTAATACTGTGATATATTTTGTAAAGTGTAATCCGTAGGTTAAAGTATACTTCAAGTACCTAAAAACCCTTGTTAAAGCCTTCCAATGATCATGACTTGGATTACTTGTGAATCTACTAAATTTATTCAAAACAAATGCTATGTCGGTCGAGTGCAGTTTGTAATATACATAAGACTGCCTATAATCTGTGAATACTTTAGTTGTGACACACATTCACCCGTATTTTTGACTAAGTGTAAACTTGTGTCAATAAGGGGTTTTCGCAGGACTTTCCTCAAGTACATTATACCTTTTAAGTATACTCTCAATGTAGAGTTTGTGAAAATATAATTTCTTCTAATATTCTAAAGATCTTAATCCCTAATATTACATCAGCCACACCAAAGTCTTTCATATCAAAATATTTTGTTAGATTCTCTTGATGTTTATCATTATTTCGTGACTATTGGTTATTATCAACATGTCGTCTACATATAGACATACAATCACGTAGGCCTTTGGTGTATACTTAATGTATACACACTTGTCACACTCGTTTATATTAAATTCATTAGACAACATTGTTTTGTCAAACTTTTGATATCATTATTTAGCAGTTTGTTTCAATCCATACAAGAATTTAAATAGTTTACAAACATGTTGTTTGTGATTAAGAGAGACGAACCCTTCGAGTTGTTCCATATATATCTCCCATTCTAACTCACCATTTTTGAATGTCGTCTTTACATCCATTTGATGAATCTCAAAACTATGTAATGCTACAATAGCAATTAACAACCTTATCGATGTAATTCTAGTAACGGGTGAGTATGTATCAAAGAAGTTAAGTCCTTTTATTTTTGTCTATATCCATTGGCAACCAATCTGACCTTATATTTGTCAATGGATTCATCCTATTTAACATAGTTGTCAGACTCAACCCGAATAATGCAGCGAGACAATAGGTTAGTGGTTCAATCAGTGGGTCATTGCATAAAAACTTACAAAAAAATATAAAGTATAAATTTTTTTTAGAGGCAAAACTAAAATTTTTAATTTATTTTTCGCTTTTCATTACATAAAAACTTACAAAAAAATATAAAGCATAAATTTTTTTTAAAGGCAAAATAAAAAATTTTAATTTATTTTTCACTAATTATTTGAGTCTATAAAATAAAGAAAAATGTTGGATCAAATTTTTTTAAAAGAATATCTTTATAAAACCTATAAGTTATTCATTGAATAGATATATGTTATTTGTAAATAAGTAATATTAAAATACTATATGTCAAGTGATGAGAAACCCTTTATTTTTCTTAGAGGTCCAATGTTCAATTCCCTTAAATCCTAAAATTTTGTAAGAGAATTTTAAAACTCAATTAAACTAAACAATCGGGCTGGGTAAATTGTCGGTTAACTTGGTCAAAGCTCGATTTTGACCGAGTTAAGTGCATTTTGATAAAATTAATCTACCCGGCCGGTCAAGGGTCTGGGCCGAACTTTCGGACCGGGCCGGATTTTACAACTATGCTAGGTCCGGCCGGGTTTTATAACTATGCTATTTAAGTTTCCTTTTAAAAATCCATTTACACTCTAAAAGCTTGTTCCTAGAAGGCAAATCAACCAACTCTCAAGTATAGTTTTAATTTATAAAATTTATCTCATTATTAATAGCTTCATTCCAATGCGGTGCTTTCGGTGTAGATATTGTTTCATCGAAAGTCTTTAGTTCATTTTCTACCATATAGATTAGAAAATCTGGGTCAAACAAAGTGGATATTCTAGCCTTTTTACTATGACTTGGTTCTTCCTCATTTGAAGTGACATTTGTAGTATCATAAGTTCTTTTATTTGAAATTTTATTTCCTTAAATAGGGAAAAATATCTTCCAAAAATGGTGTATTTCTAGATTCAATTATTGTTCCTTCATATATATCTGAAATTTCAGATTTATGCACAAGGAAACGATATGCACTACTATTATTGGCGTACTCAATAAATATGCAATCAATCATTTTAGGTCCGATTTTCACTTGTTTAGGCTTAAGTACTTCAACATTTGCTAAATACCCCCACACTTTCAAGTATTTGTAAGAAGGAAGATGACATTTCCTTAATTAATATGGAGTTTCTTTCATTTTCTTAAGAGATATTTGTTAAGAATGCTATTTGTCGTAGTATATCTTCCCCCCACAAGTTCTGAGGTAGACCCGAACTTATCAACATTGAGTTCATCATCTATTTAATAGTTCGATTTTTGCGTTCAGCAACACCATTTGATTCAAGTGGCTAAGGTGTCATTGTTTGATGAATTATTCCATGATTGGAGCAATATTCTTCAAATGGTGCCCCGTATTCACCACCTCTATCACTATGAATGCTTTTTATTCACTTACCAAGTTGATTTTCAACTTCGTCTTATAATGTTTAAAGACATCTAAGGCTTCGTTTTTATTTCGTAGTAGAAAGACATAACAATACTCTATACAATTGTCAATGAAAATTATAAAGTATTTCTTACCACCTTTAGTTTGAACAAATTTTAAGTCACATATATCACTCTGTATTAACTCTAAAGGTGTCGTGTTCCTTGAATTGAATGAAAATGTGTTGTGGCCAACTTTTCTTCAACACATACTTCACACTTTTGATTAGGATCAATCTTAAGTATCAGAATTAAACTTTAATTTATAAGTTTAAGCATTGATTTGTAATTGACGTGTCCTAATTGACTATGCCATAAACAAGATAACTCAAGTATATAAGTAGAATTCAAAGTTTTATTCATAATGCTTTGTTTCGGTACAATTGTAAGAACGTTAATTTTGAACATTTTATCACATAAGTATCATTTACCAATATATATATCTCATTCTTAGTGAGTACAGTTTAAAGCTATTTTTGGTAAGTAGAGACCCGGATACAAAATTATTGCAAATGTCTGGTACATGTAGGACATTATTGATGATGAGTTATTTACCAAATGTCATTTTCAACGTAACTTTCTCTTGTCCTTCAACTTTAGAACTTGCAAATTTCCCATAAAAAAGTTGTTCTCCATTTAATTCTTTGTAGTTAGAGAACATAGTCTTGACAGCACAAATGTAACAGGTAGCACCAATATTAACCCACCATTCTCTTGAATTTTTAACGTTGTTACATTCAGAAACAACCACTAAAAGATTTATCTCTTGTATCATTTTAGAAATGGCATCTCTTTCAACCACATTTTCTTTTGCGTTCTTCTTAGGCTTTCGATATTCATTAGAGCGATATCCAGCTATTCCACAATTGTAACAGTTGCCTTTAAACTTCTGGCATTCTTGGAGTTGTCTCTTTTTGGTAACACATTGAACATCATTCGTTTCTTGCTGACAACTTTCGAACTAGTTTCAACAAAATTTACTCCAATTTGAACAACAGATTTCCTTTCGGTATTTCTATTGTCTTCCTCTAACCTCAATTAGACTATTAATTTCTCCAGATTCATCTCTTTGCGTTTGTGCTTGAAATAGTTCTTGAAATCTCTCCACATAAGGAGTTTCTCTATGATAGAAGCAACTTCGAAAGACTTACTCAATTTCATCTTTTCAGCATGTATGTCATGTAGTAGAACTTGAAGTTAGTGTACTTGACTTATCACGATTTTGGAGTATACCATTTTGTAGTCCAAAAACTTGCCAATAATGAACTTCTTTGTTTCGGCATCCTCGATTTTGTACTTATTTTCCAATGAATCACATAGATCTTTGGTCGAGTCCATTGAATTATACACTTCATAAAGTGTATTGTCCAATCCATTTAGAATGTAATTTTTGCAAAGAAAATCCGAATGCTTCCATGCATCTAATGCAATAATCGATCCACGATTATTTTCTCCTTCTTGTACAATAGGAGCCCTTTCTTTTAGAAACTTTGTCAAATTCAAAGTAGTAAGATAGACAACATCTTCTGTTGCCATCTTTTAAAATCCATACCTCCAAATTTTTCCGATTTTTTCCCATATAGGATGTGAGAGCTTGATATAGGTATGGCCAAAAGCGGAATCACATGGTTCGTACCATTTGTTGTTTGACTTGAATTAGTCTCAACGGAATTCATTTATGTTCTAAACAGAAGTTCAACGTATAAAAAAAAAAAAATTAATAGCACACAAATGCTTATTCCAAAGATGAAAAAAGGATATAACAACCAAAAAATGGATATTGTCTTAAGATTTTTGGTAGATGTACGGTAGAATATGTAAATGGTTGTTCAAGACAAGGAATTATACTAGTTTAATTCGCAGGAGCGTAATTAAACTATAAAAAGAAGTAAGAAGAAGAAAACAAATGGAAAACAAAATTCGAGACAAGTAAAAATATTTTCTCCTTAAGACAATATTGTCTCGCAACGATGCTAACAGACTACAGAACTTGTCTCCCAAGATTCAATGGATATAACTTGTGGTACAAGCACTTCAAACCACAAGTAATATCGAATTTAGAATGAATTTTTCTCTCTACACGAAAAAACGGTTTTAGAATGACTTTTGGAGAGTATTTTGCGAGGGTTTTTGGTATTATGCTCAATGAAAATGATATGAGATGCATAATAGACGTCCAAATGTCCTTTATATAGAAGAGGAAATGTTGTGAGTGAAATACCGTGCCCCAAACTCAGTAACCTTTGTCAAAGGTTGTAGCATTTACTGTCGCTAGCCTGTCGCTGGCCTTTCGCTTGAGTAACAGTGACACGTTTTCATCAGAATTTCTCTCGCTAGCATGTCACTAGACTGTTGCTCGAGCGACAATCCCATTGCTCGAACGATAGGCGAACGATAGAAATAGTTATTTTTCAGCCTATCGTTCGAACGATAGAGATAGTCACTTTAAGGCGAACTTATTAAAATGTTATCTCTTTTCTATCCAAATTTGGACCGTAATTTTTCATTCATTCGGAATTGGTTTTGAGATTTCAAATACATCACGAAGAGTAGAAAAAGTTAGTCTATTTATATTCATAATTTGACTATCGGATTAAATCCGAATATTTGGTCGAAGTTGACACAAACGTTACTTTTACATACTTAATTTCATTCTCTAAACGAAATTCCAACAGAGATAACATTTTAATAAGTTCAATAACAACTCAAAGGGTTCTTAAAGTTCAATGACAATTTGAAAACAATTGAAAAGGCTCTGCGACAACTCCAAGAACTTTTACAATTCAATGACATAGTTATAACACTTGCGAATGTTGAATGGCAGTTCGAAAAAACTTTTGGGAAAGCTTATTTACACTAAAAACGACGAGTACGCAAGGAAAAATTACTTTCTAAATCTATTATATCTCATATTATATGATTTATTAAAATGCATTTTACTTGAAAAAGACGTAATAAATGGAATATCAATATTATTTCCCAAATTTTTAAATACAATCACGCACATGGCATTTGATATGCACAATGAGAAAAAATCCTGAGTAAAGGGCAAATCACAATTCACAAGGTTGTCCTCAAGCTAGCACAAACAACTTGCATACTGAGCAAGCCAATCAAGGAGGGCTCCGAAATTCTTAGATCTTAATAATGGCCACCCTCTGGCCTTAGACCATCCGACATCACTATGGAAGACCAAATAAGATAAGATGCTAACTTATATGAAGATGCGGATGTATATAAAGACAAAGCATCACACTTCGTTTCATAAACTTATGACCATACATTAGATCTTTTCAAACTTTTTTGCTTTAACAACAAGATTTGCTTTGTCTATAGCATCACGAGCAGCAGTCCGATAATCATATTGGCAGTCGTGTTTGTCCGAGTAACAATGAACTGAACAGAAAGGATTCCCACAACTGCAATTGAAAACCATTACACCCAAACGTTTGTGGTAAGTGGTGCACCTGTTGGAGCCTTCTTTTGCCTTCACGTCTGAAAACCCGTCCGATGCTAAATTCGAGGATGCATGGTTAGAAGCAGCCTTTAGCTCCACAGCTCTAGCTTGCACATCCACCATGTCAACGAAGACTGGCTCTATCTCAATTCTGCTTGAACTACCATTAACAATGCTCTCAATGGACGAAGCTGCAAGTTTTGACTATTGCTGTTCCGAAATCATTGACTTGGGGCATTTAGAACATATATTCATCATGGCAGCACTTTCAAAGAAACCACAGTTGTTGGTGCAAAGAATGGGGCCCTCTCGAGCTTGGCAGACTGTCTCTTTCGAAGATTCCATTTACGCAACTATCCTACATGTACCACATCTTGATACTGACAAATACGACTGAAAAACTATTGGGATTTTGACTTTGATCTAAGACTCTTTTAAGAGAGCCCTTAACATCTTTGATTTTGTGTATGGAGGAGTGTATTGAAGACTTAACAAAACATGAATTGTATACCGGTTAATGCATAGGTTATCGGTCTTTTTACAAGTATAAAATATAAGAAAAACATATGAATTTATGCATATACTCTGCTATCCTTGAAGAACATATCAGAGGAGGAATGAGCTTTGAGTTCTACATTGTTAAAGATGATTTTTCTATAACAAATCCTTCATTTATTCCCACATATTTTTCTCTTACAAATTGGCTCTATTTATAGCCAAACTTACTAGATATTCTACAAGATATTTAGAGATATTTTCTACCTCTTGACTATCCACTAGCAAGTAGTAGCTTTCAACTTTGCTACTACAACTTACTTTACTTGTAGAATGGTTTACTACTTTGTCTTGTACTAGTTATAATCTAGTCTAACTTAAGATCAATTTAGTTAGACATTTCAACTAAACTAGCTACAAGCTAGATTACAATAAAAATACAATTCTTCATGTGACAACAAAATGTCACAACTCCAACACTCCCCCATGACATTTTGGTTGGAACCTTCATATCATTTCTTCTTCATGCTTCAGCCATGATTGCAATTTGTAATTCTTTGCTTTCCATTTGATTTGACTCTTTTTGTTGCTACTCTTCAACATAGTTATCAACACTTGTAGCCAAATATCAACCACATACAAAGAAATCCTCCTTTTGCATCATCAGATTTTTTTAGCATCTTCAACTGCTGTTTTTCTTCAAATTTCTGCTCTTCTGATTTTGTGACTGCAAGTTTTTGAAGTCTTTGTTTTTTATTTGATCCAAGCTCCCATGGTTGCAACTCTTCTTTCATAGTTGATGAACTTTCTTTAGCATAGGATCAACCTTACTCAAAGAACTTTCTCTTCTTGCATCTTCTCATCATATTTTTAAGGACTGTTGCTGATTCTTTTTCTTCAATCAAACTGGATTGACTACAAGTTTTGAATTTTTTGTTTTCTATTTGATCAAGGCCTTCTTCGGTTGCAATCCTACATCATAGGTGTCAACTCTTTCTACCTAAAGATCAACCTCATCCAAAAACTTTATCTTGCATCTTTCCTTTCATCATTATCAGCATCTTCTTTTTCATCTTTCATAGCAACTTGAGGTTCTTCTGGTTTGCTACTGATGAAAACGTATCATTGAAGTTCACACCATTTTGTTGAATATACATCTTCACTACTAGCCTGCCCTTTAGCTTTTTTTTGAACATGAAGTTTACACGGCTCCTTTTTTTTTTTTTTTTTAATTGGAGTGCTACCTTCCATACAGTCATCTCAAAGGTTTTCTTTAGCTCATCTTTCACCTTTTCAATCAAGATGCAACTGCTATCAATGATCAGAAGATCATTCACATATAATGAGATGATGAACATCTCACTTTTCTTCTTTCAACTTCTGGCTTTACTCCTTTTTCTCAGCCACTTTCATCACCATCTGAGACATTCATTTCCCAGGGCTGCTGATGATTTTTGAGCTTCACCAGATTCTATGAAACATTCAGTTTCATCTTCAGAGTTTCATCCATGATTTCCCTCTTTGAAATTTCTTATTTTTCATTTTTTCAAGCTCCCTTGATTGCAATTTCTACATAATTGGCAATCCTTTTTAGCCTTGAAATCAACTACATACAAGTAAACTTTCATTTTGAATCATTGGATTTTTGAAACATTCAAATTCATTTTCAAAAATTTGATTTTTGTTGAAATGAAGAAAGCTTCTATTCAGATTTTCATTGAGAAGAAGAGGTTTACAATTGAATTTTGAAATTACTGGTTATACATTGATCTTACCGGATTCACCTCTTGCTTACCGTTTTTACAGTTAATCAAAAAGATTTGAATTTACCGGATTTGAATCAACTTACCGGATTTACATTTGCATACCGTATATGGCATATACCGGATTTGCATGAAGCATACCGTATATGCAAGGCATGTACCGTATATACATAAAGCTAACCGGATTTGCAAGGGTCTTACTGGTTTTTTAGAAAAACAGGGCACTTACCGGATTTGCAAGGAGCTCACCGTATTTGCAATAATCTTACCGTATATGCATGAACTCACCGGATTTGACAGAGGAATGCTCTGTTTTTGCTCTGTTTTTCAGCCTTTTTCAGCACTTTTCAGCTGATTTTCTTCAATTGTTTGATGCTAATGATTTAGTTTTTCAGCTCTAATCTTCAAAGATTAGTTTTTCAGCTCTAAATCCTTGCAAAAACATACCAGATTTAACCACTTCTCAACTTCATTTTTTCACCAGTTTCCTCTATTTTTCTCTGTTTTTCACTTCCTTTTGATACAGCTTTTCACAGCCTTTTGCAGTACTTCTTCTTCTTCTTTCTGTAACCTCAGGTCGCTTTCCAAGATCATTTATGCTCTGATACCATGTTGGGATTTTGACTTTGATCTAAGACTCTTTTAAGAGAGTCCTTAACATCTTTGATTTTGTGTATGGAGGAGTGTATTGAAAACTTAACAAAACATGAATTGTATACCGGTTAATGCATAGTTTGCCGGTCTTTTTACAAGTATAAAACATAAGAAAAACATATGAATTTATGCATATACTCTGCTGTCCTTGAAGAACAGATCAGAGGAGGAAGGAGTTTTGAGTTCTACATTGTTAAATATGGTTTTTCTATAACAAATCTTTCATTTATTCCCACATATTTTTCTCTTACAAATTGGCTCTATTTATAGCCAAACTTACTAGATATTCTACAAGATATTTAGAGATATTTTCTACCTCTTGACTATCCACTAGCAAGTAGTAGCTTTCAATTTTGCTACTAGAACTTACTTTACTTGTAGAATGGTTTACTACTTTGTCTTGTACTAGTTATAATCTAGTCTGACTTAACATCAATTTAGTTAGACATTTCAACTAAACTAGCTACAAACTAGATTACAATAAAAATACAATTCTTCATGTGACAACAAAATGTCACAACTCCAACAAAAACGCATCAAGTACAAAACATATAATGGAATTCAAGTACAATGTATATAAAGGGCGCATGTAATATATTCATCAAAATACTTGGATACTTGGACATGCAATAACAGAAAATATTATCCTAGAATAAACAACTAAATTCAAATTTATGAAATCAAATTATAAAATGCCATTGCTCAAACAAACTCCAGGCAAGATCATGAGTTTTAAGATGCTCTAAAAAAGGTTCTTCAGGCACTAAACCAACAATCTTTGGATATATTGTAAATAAGCAAATTCAGGAATTGACAAAATCTACCCCCCAAATCCACACACACACACAACAAAAAGAGAAGGAAGAAAAGAATAAAAAGATACACATCTCCAAATAATCGACATTGATGAATGAAGCCCTCAGAAACAAACAATGTTAGGCCGTTCCGTATTCAATTGAATAACAATTATGTATGCTTTTATCCAATTTCTCATCACACTTGCTGAAAATTAAACTAGGTTATTGTAAGTGCTAGAGAAAGAAATAACTCATCCCAAATTAAACATGAGGTTCGCATACATCACCAAAGCGCTGACCTTAACAGCAGTAATCTTGTCAAAATCATGTAACTAAATTCCGTAGCACTTTAAAAGTTATGTCGTAAATTTTCAAGAATCTGCTAGTTTTTTAGCAATAGAACCATCTACTTTCATCACAATAAAACCACACAAGGATCAAAAAATACGTACTTCCTGGGACCGTTATTGAATTTCTACGAAAAAAATTTATACTGGTTGCACAAGAAGTTGGTCGTTCAGGTGATCAATAAATGGTATGAAGTTCACTAAAAAAACATATGCAACTATCTGATGATACAAGGATTATGTAAATTAATATAGGAAAACATATTGTTTCGTACGTACTGAAATGACAAGAATTAAAAACTTCAAGCTGGCTAAACCCCTATGATAAATATTCTTCAAGGCTTCATTTCCTACCAAATCTTTCTGTTACATTATGAAGTACAGCCCAATGAGAACACAATAGTACATGAATATACTAAATATTAAGCTTTAAATATTAAAAGTAACGTAAAAATGGAAAATTTTCCCTCAATTACATATTTTCTTGACCAAAATCGAAAAAACAAATCTGAGTCCCTGTTTGAGCCACATTAAAATTTTCATTCTCATTCTTCTAATCATTTTCATCCACACATTCTTCAATAAAATAATATTTTTCATCACATCAATAATTTTTCTTCTTTTTCAACCACACATTCTCTATCAATCTACTATTCCAAAATACATTCTTACAAAATAATGTGGCTCAAACACACCCTGAATTTCCATTCTAAAAATGCTTTTACCCCCAAAAACCAAATAACACAATCTTGCAGCTCAAAACAAGTATAATCGTCATAATGGGAAAAACTGAAACTTCGTGAAAATGTTCACTCAACTAAATGAATTGTTGGAAATGGCAATTGCTAAGCACTTTAAGCACATGTGAATGCAGCAAATTTGTTTTATAGGAAATATCATGAAGTTGGTGGGCTCGAATTAACTTTCTGATCTTGTTGATCATATTGTTACGCTGTTCAAATTATGTTAAAGTAATTATGTAAGTATTTGTATATTCAAATTGTTCGAATGAGGAATTTATACTCTAAAAACAACATAATCAGTACAATAGAAAAGAAAATTAACCCTAATAGAAAACAAAATTATAATAGATAACATTAACTTTAAATTAAAAAATGAAGAGACATTGGCAGATCTTGACTTGCAAAATCGAAACAGGGTTACATACTATTTCCTAAAGAGAAAACGGAAAAAGATTCAATCCTGTTAAAAAAGATTTTTTTTTCCGTACAATTCGAGTATGAGAAATAAGGGGTTCCGCATAGAGGAGAATGGGGGTAAGAGTGGGCGCTGTCTGATTCGGTCCAATTCTGAAGGTAACTGAACCGAACCAAGTACCGATGAGAACCTTAGAAATGGAGTCATGCGTTCCATATCCAACTATATAACCGAACCAACCGATTCCGATACAGCCAAATTCTTTATATTTAAACATTATAAAAATAAAGTATGAAACTAGTAGTCAATTGAAAATAGACAAAAATAAAGTATAAAACCATTTGTCATTCTTTTAGAGGGTGTTTGATGTATATTATTGAGGAAATAATGTAGTTTAAATAGTGATATGATGGGAAATATATGATTAAAAAGTAAGGAAAAATTATTAATGTGATGAAAAATATTATTTTATTGAAAAATGTGTGGTTGAAAATGAGTTTTGAAAGAATGTGTGTCAAACAAAAGCTTAATCTAACAACACAAAAAAATCAATTGAATAAGGCAACAAACAAAAATCTACTCCAAACCTCAAGATCAACTCATAAAGGTGAAAAAAGGAGATAAACTATTAAACACAGCATAAATGGTAAAATTTCGATTCAAAAATAGTTTTTAAGAAAATTCGTATCACAATAACCTAATTATCTTTAGTAATCCTCAAAGATCTTACTTCTTAATGGCCAATCACTTTGGAAACAACGAAAAATTTGAATTCTTATGAAATCTTGAATTATAAATATTTTTTTCTTATTGGGTTGCATTAAAACTATGAATTTGTAAAGTATTTATAATATTTATATTTGAATTTTGATTATCCATTAAAGGAAAGAAAAAGTATATAAAAAATAAAATTTTAACGTGAGAATAATTTTGAGATCTAGTGTTCAAAGATCTAGTGCATCGTGGTGCAAGCAAAAGGAAAAATTCGGGAGAATCTAATTCACTAATGGTTCTCAAGGTATTACCGAGAATCAAACCATAACCGACCGAATATTCTTGATGCATTGTCACAAAATTGACCCATTTAATAGAGGAACCAAACCGATCAGTTCTATTTGATTCGGTCCGGCTCCATCGGTTCTAAAAAAATGCCCATCCCTAAATGGGGGGGTTGTTTGTGCATGGAAGTGGCACATCAAGAAGTTATTACAATCATGTTATATGTACATCAAGTTTGATAGTTTATTTAACATAATGTGAGTTGACAAATTTTTATACATTAATTTTAACAACTTTTTTCTAATAAATTGTTAGTGTACACAAAGCATAATTCTCATAATACTTCTCTGTACCTGTGATATTAAGCCCCATTCGTCTCCCATTCTTTGAAACAAAATTTTGATACACTGACATCATGGTGGGATTCCAAGATGTAGCAGACAATCTGACCATTTATTTGAATAACGCTTATTCAAGTCAATGGCTAGATTTTTTACACATTATGGGATGTCAACCAAGATATCAAAAATAGATGTCAAAGTAGCTTTACTTTTCTTTCAAAACCTTTTTCTACATACTCGTTTTCAATCACATATTCACATAATAAAATATTCTACATGTAAACCAACATTTTTTTCTATTTTTTAACCACACATTTATCAAAATTCACTATTTAAAATAATATTTTTTTCAAAAAAAGCCACCAAACAGGAATAAAGCCTAGTAGATTTTTATAAAATATATTTGTAGAAAATGAATTTAGAGAATGTGTAGTAAAAAAATAGGGCTCAATCGACAACTGCCAAACCAAATTGAAACCTCTTTCGAAATCGTTGGTTTAGATCCACGTAGAACCGTCGACATTTTGATCTTGGACTAAACGAAATCGCTTCAAAATAGTTTAATTTAGATTTTAATTTTTACAAAACATCAAACGATTTACGAGAAGTCTAAAAATAAATTAATTTTAATTTAGAATAATTCTACTTGTATATAATGAGTTACAGAAAATTTTATAGATAGATGAAGTGTCAAAAGAAAGTGAATTTTTTTTTTTTTTTGTTGAAGAAATTTTGATCCAACAATATTTCATCACATTATGTATATGTACATCAATCTGTAAGTTGTGTTTTACATGTCATCCATTTAATTTATCCAACCCAAATAAAGATAAAAATATCCCAATTAAAAGATACGTCCATATGAGATCCAACCCAATTAGGCAATTATTCACTACAATTAATCAATTAAATCATACCCGATTACCCATCATTATCGCTAATTGGTCCCATCATATGATTGCATAATCAATAAACTTCATCACCGTTAGTTTTACCTTGTTCTCCTCTGAATAGTTGTGCCAATCAAAGATCAACTCCAACCTTTTTTCTCACTCTAGATATACCTCCGGATCGTTTCTACCTTGGAATGAAGGAATTTTCATCCCAAATTTTGATCAACCCTATCTCCACCAAAGTCTCTAGGATCTTCTCTAGGTCCTCTTTCACACATATCTTCTCTATTCCTCATCTTACTCACTTCGGCCTCTAATATTTGATCATCATCATTAGCACTATCCACTTCATTCCCGTCATCAAATTCAACACTAGGATCACGCCTATCTTGTCTCCTAACATTAGGAGCTCCTCTAGGTTTGTTCCTTTGTAAATTAGCTATTACCGTGCCCTTTTGATCCATTATATCTCTAATTTCTCCAAATATTACATTCATCCGCTCAAATTGTTCTTATAGGGCTCTCATCATGAAGAATTGATTGTCTCCCTCTATAGATATTGATGCTTATTTATCAAACATCCTAATAATTAGAATTTGTATACCTCGCGTGTTTACATTCGTGCTTCTCTCAAATTTGACTCTCTCTTTAATAATCACATCACTCTTGCATTTTTCCTCTCAATGCTTTCTTTCAAGTTCTCTATGGAACTAATTGATTTCAACAAAAAAATTTCCCCTTGTGAGATCAAACCCGCAAGAACAAGAAATTTAAGAAGAATAATGACTCGAGAAAAATGACTCAAAAAATGAATAAACGAAAGAATTGAATGAAAACATAACTAAGAATTTCAAGAAAGCGTTTCATGAAATCGATTGATGCCTTTTTCCACAACAATATTAATACCAATGGATAATTTAGGTATTGAATCGATTTCTTGAAAAAAATTGTGCTTCAAAATTTTCAAGAAAGTGTTTCTTGAAATCGAATAGGTCTCATTTTGGCTTGGAATATATTTTTTTTAATTTTCTTTTTTTGACATTAAATATGCGAAAAATCAACAAAGACAAGAATGATCGAAGTCGAGTGAAAAATTGATCACCAAAGGATTCCGGACTTAGTATATCATATATATCTGAAATCAACACCACAAAGTCACCAAACTCAAACCACAACCTACACCCAATCCGGTTGCTATTTGGTTTGCCTACTAAGGACATAGGTAAGGGGTTATTGCAGTCACACAATTGCCACAAAAGCTAGGAGAAATGAGAGACGAAAACACGCTGCAAAGGGAGCATAAAGCAAAAAGATGCAACCAGTATCTCTCAAAGGAAGGGAGGCTCAGCAATAACGTTCTAGCCAACACAAAGCAAAGGAGGCAACAAATATATAGTGATAGGTGGGCTTCTAGGTTAAGTAGTGATTAAGCTCAAGAGCATAGTAGATAATTAATAAGTGGGCTACATATCAAAAGCCATCCAAGGAATAATGAATCCGGTCATGAGTAGCTCTAATTAAATTAGGCTACTTCAAATGGCCCAAATAGGTGGTAAGTTTAGGTCATTACATTTGTGGTGTCGATATTTCACTTCAGTAATTGGTCAATGCCGATTGAATAAAAAATGACTTAACATCATCGCCTAGGAAGTTGTTTGACAACAATTTGCCTAACAATATTTAATGCACAAAACAATTCTTGAATGTTCTTGGTATTTGTGTTGATATAAAGGACTCAAGAAGATGATGAAGATTCAATAAATGATGGAGACTCGATGAAGAAGATGAAAAAAAATTTTGGCAAGATAAAGATATAATCTTGATTTTAGAATCAACACTCTGATACCAACTGATGTGATCACACGTAGCAATAGTAGTTTCTAAACCTACAAAAGATTGAATCACAACCTCAAGAAAGCTAAAATCCCACTTTGAAGCTTGACTCAATAATTTATTGAATCAAAAAAACAAAGCTATAAAAGAACTTGACCCCTTAATCATAAAAATTATGAAATTCTTGATAAGTTTGAAATTGAGTTCAATGAAAACCAAAAAGAAAGCAACCCTGCTTTGATTTAATCTTTCAATAACATGTTGTTTTTGCAATGAAAAGAATGAGGCCATATATATAGGTAACTCATAAAAATCCTATTTAAAATGGAAAACATTAAAAAAATATCAAACAAATAGAGTTCTAAATGAAAAATGAAAAATTAAACCGCCTTCAACTCATAAAAGATTTTTGTTTTTTCCGGTCTATTACATATTGTTGTAATAGGGGCCACTAACCTTTTGCTTGTACATTGATTTACATCCAACATTGTTACTAAATGTAGCAAAACACGTCCTCAACCTTTTTCGCATATTCCATCTATGTTTGGATTGAGCATTTTCAAAAGACATTTTCAAACAAGAACTTAGGAATTACAAAACACCACATAAGAATATCAAATATATTCGGCAAACCATACCCCTAGGAGATCGGATGCCTTAGGCTTCTACTGGTCCATCCCCCGGTGAAATTTATAAGAGATATGTTCAAATCGATGATGGTACCTAATGGGATCGAGTAAAGAGACTCAGTTCAGGAACTTGAGAATGGAACAAAAAAGAAGAAGAATGGTTTGTGAAGGGAGGTAGGCAAACAAGAGCCAATCGAAAACTCGAAGCGCTTGACTGAACCTGAAAATTTCTCCCTAAAGAATATAATTACAACGATTTTACATGTGTGGTCGCAGCTTACATAAGATCAGGTAATCCAAGTTAGAATAAACCCGATTAGAACTTACCAAATCAAAAAAATAAGGGGTCGTTCTCTTTGTGTTTCTGTTTTGTGTTTTGAGTTTTGAATTCATTTTATGTTTTCTGTTTTGAGTGTCTGTTTTGGAATTGCTGAAAACTCGTTCTTTTTGTCATTCTAAAAAATTGTTTCTCAAAATAAAAAACTTGAAAACGCGTTTACTTTGAAATTTTGAAATTTTTTTTATAATATTTTATTCAATAAATCTGATTATTCAATAAATTTTAATAATTTAACGTTAATCGATTGAAAAAAAAATTAATGAGGTAACATTACTAAAATTCTTTCGTCTAATTCAAATGATGTATTATTTCTGTGTCCAGAACAAAAAAAAATGCACATGTTATCTTCATCACATTCTTCATACAAAGATAACAAATTTTTCGAACTATTTGGTTTCACACAAGGAAACCATTTTCACTCTTATGTACAACTTAAACTTAAAAAATAGAAACATAACATATAGCACGAAGTATTTTACAAATAGGTAATGATCATTATAATTAATTCAACGAGTTAACAAAATTTATAAAACATGTTTACACGAATAAACAAAAAAATTGCCAAATGTACTAATTTCTGCCTATGGCAGCCTTCACATAAACAATTATCACACACTTTGCCGTCTTCAATCCAAAGCCATGATCAGCGCAACTTTTTTTTCGAATGGTTGTAATCACACGATTGAACACTAATTGTAAGATCGACCTGGGCATCCTCCATTAGTAAGATTCTGCTTAGGACTAGAAGAAACACTTGAACTGGCAATACTACCATTTCCAGCAGATTTGGAAAGCTCTACATTCATTTCAGAAATTTTCTTGACTTTTTTCTCTTGGACCTGTTAAAATCAAAACGCAAGAATTAGAATCATCATGTAACTTAACTGAAACAGTTATAAACAACAAAAAACGATCAACTGAAACTGATTATTCACTTTAAAATTGGGCAAAAGGGAGATAGCAAGTGATATGAAACCTTAATTGACAAAAAAATGATCATAGAACATGAAATCAGCAACACCATAATAGTATACCTTCCATTCGGAGTTTGGTACCCTTAAAAACCACCTAATACCAATCATATCTGCAACTGAATACAGTCCAAGGCCAGCAACATTTGCTAAATATATGAAAATTTAGAACATGAACTTACTACTAACAGAAGAAAACCAGGGCATATTGCCTTAAAAGTAAAAGCGTTGATCTTAATTTTTAAAACCCCTGAATTTCAATAACTTTTAAGCCATTTCAACAACCCAAAAGATTTATAATAGATGCTACTATGTTATATTTGTATTTAAATTCACATTCAATAAAACTAATCTGGATGATGTTACCTTCAGGGTGAGGACTTGATAACACATAGCAAACTTGCCACACTAGCAACAGAGAACGTTGGGCTGCTAAAAGGGTCTCTTAATGAAATAGAAATCTACAAATTACACCAAGCTCTCCCTAGTTTAAGCATCTGCCCAACACCCTCAACCATTATTGGAACATATACCAAAATTAATTGACTGAAAATAGCAACAGAGGACCGCTGCTAAATGAGTCTCTTAATGATAGATAAATGTACAAATTACACACAGTTGCACCTATGTAATGCTTCTGCTCAAATTCAATAACAACCATAACACGATTGACACCCATTTTCTACCTCATTAGCAACAGCCTGGACCTTTCTCCAATTATCCCCTAGTTTTCGCTGATTATTTCCATCTAAAGGTTATGTAAGTGTTGGATATTTGAGTAGGTGATTATAACATTATGCATGCATTTCTTTGCTTCAGGTTTAATAAATTTGGAATTCTTTTAGGCAATGATTATGGATGATTAATCTTGCAGGTTATTCTTATTGCATATGTTACTGAGTATTTTGTGATGGGCTATCTAGATTCACGAAAATAGAAGATAGAATGTGATGCAGGTGCTCTCCAAATTATTCCAGTTTATCTGAACACCTCTACCTAATCTGCCATTCCCATTCCACCTTAAACTACATGGTGCCTAATTCCCAAATTCATACCTTACATGGTGCCTAATCTGCCATTCCAATTCACACCTCAAACTACATGCTTGTTTTTCAAACAATTTCTGAAACCCGTTCAAACCCATACCTAATCTGCCATTCCAATTCCACCTCAAACAATTCCATTCTAATCTCAGTTAACTTGATTTAGATCTCTACATCCACCTCCACAAACCGTTCTATCAATTCCAGAAACCGATAAAACAATTCCACCTCTACCTCCACCTCCACCTCCACCTCCAGTACCAGCACCAGCGACCGCCCCAACTATTGTCCAACCCACCTCAATTTTTGCACCAATCAAATTAAAAAACAGACGGCAAATCGGACCTAAAAACCCAAAAATTGAATAGCAACAAATAACTAAAGATTATCACAAGTAAAGAATCAAAACCTTGATTTGGAGATGCGAAATCTTGATTAAAACTGAAACCCGTCATTGCAGCCTTCGATTCGGCTTAACCGGAACAAACTGCCCTAAAATTCGAAGATCCCGTCTAGCACCCTTCGTCCCGTCCAACGCGATCTGCTTCTCGTTTTTTGGTTTGGATTTTGCCGCTGTAGATCGATTTACAGGGAGGGTGGGTGAGTGAGAGAGTTGAAGTCGTTTCGCGTGTTTTGGAAATTTGGGCGTTTTGTGTTAAAATTTTACAAAACAATGTTTTGCTTGTTTTCCATTTTCAGTTATATATTTTTTTTTCATTTTCTAAAACGCGTTTTCGAAAATAAGATAGAGAACGCGTTTGCATTGTTTTGAGAAATTAAAAACAGAAAATGGCTGGAAAACGACAAAGTGAACAGAGCCTAACTTATTTGGGGTTTTCCATCTTCAATCAACATTTTCTATGTTACTGCTTCTAATTTTGTCTTTTTTCCCTTCTAGGCACTTCATATGTGTTTGTGCTTGTTGATCTGTACTTCGAGGACCTTAACATATTCTTGTAATTCATTTTATCCTTGTTTTGTCTATTTGCATAGAATTCAGCAACCCAAGAATCACCTGCTTCATCGATCACAAATAGAAGAGTCATAATTACAATGATTTTACATATTTGATTGCAGCTCTAAATGACACTAACATAATACAAGGAAAATCAAAGTTAGAATACATTCAATTATAACTTACCAAATCAAAAAAATAACTTATTTGGGGTTTATCATTTTCAATCAACATTTTCTGTATTACTGCTTCTAATTTTGTCTTTTTTCCATTCGCACTTTATATTTGTTTGTGCTTGTTGATCTCTCTTTCAAGGCACTTAACATGTAGAGTTTATTCACTTTATAAAAAAAGGCACTTAACATGTGCTTGTAATTCATTTATCCTTGCTTCGTCTCTTCGCTTAGAATTCAACAACTCAAGAATCATTTACTTCATCAATCACAAATAGGAGAGTCATAATTACAACGAGTTTGTGGATGGGTCAATTTGCTCATTTCGTTTAGAGACGCAATGAGAGGTGAATAAACTTGTATGGTGTACGTGGGTGGGATAAAGACAATTTATCACAAATTTTGTCAGGGACGTGATCTGTAAAAAGGGGAAACGTTGGAAATATATCTTTCTATATATAAAAAGTGCCTATCTAACGGAATTTGTTGGTTTAATAGAAAAACTAACAGAATTTGTTGTTTTAACGGATTATGTAACGGAATTTCTTGTTTTAAACAGGCAGCTGCACTTTCCTTCAGTGTTTTTTATCATAACTTTGTATTTCGATATTCGATTGAGGAAATTCAAAATGTGTTGGAAAGCTAATCCATCTGCCTACAACTTTAATTCAGACATCATTCTCCAATTAGATCACTTTCTATGCCAAAAATATGTCTCAATATAACGGACTATGTAACGGAATGTTTTGTTTTAAACAGACAGCTGCACCTTCCTTCAGTGTTTTTATCATAACTTTGTATTTCGATATCCGATTGAGGCGATTCAAAATGCCTTAGAAAGCTAACCCATCTGGCTACAACCTTGATTCAGACATCATTCTCCAATTTGATCACTTTATATGCCAAAAATAGGTCTCAATATAACGGACTATGTAACGAAATTTTTTGTTTTAAACAGGCAACTGCACCTTCTTTCAATATTTTTATTATAGATTTGTATTCTGATATCCGATTGAGGCGATTCAAAATGAGTTAGAAAGCTAACTCATCTGGCTACAATTTTGATTCAGACATCATTCTCCAATTCGATCACTCTCTATGCCAAAAATATGTCTCAATATAACGGACTATGTAACAAAATTTCTTGTTTTAAACAGGCAGCTGTACCTTCCTTCAGTGTTTTTATCATAACTTTGTATTCCGATATCCGATTGAGGCAATTCAAAATGCGTTGGAAATCTAACTCATTTGGTTACAACTTTGGTTCCAACATCATTCTCCAATTCGACCACTTTATATGCCAAAAATAGGTCTCAATATAACGGACTATGTAACGGAATTTCTTGTTTTAAACAGGCAGCTGCACCTTCTTTCAGTGTTTTTATCATAACTTTGTATTCCGATATCCTATTGAGGCGATACAAAATGAGTTGGAAAGATAACTCATCTGGCTACAACTTTAATTCAGACATCATTCTCCAATTCGATCAGTTCCTATGCCAAAAATAGGTTTCAATATGAGACTAAAACACCGGAGCATAACTTTTCGGTTGGAAATTGATTTGTGATCATCTTTTAACTAAATTTGATCCCCTTGACATCTACCTTTATTCAATTGACTCCGAGCACTCTCAAATCTTCATCGTGAGATTTGGCACAACTTTTAAGTATTTACATTTTAGCCCCCGAACTTTAGATCCCTTACAATTTAGTCATTTCACCAAATTTGTCTACTTTTGCTTATTTTCTTCAATATCACCAACCTACATCACAATATCAAAATCACACATCTAATTATTTATCAATTACATAAATATTACATCATTAATTATTTATAGAGTGTCTGTTTCTGTTTTTCAGCAGAAATCAAGCCGTTGGCAACACAATTCATACAGTCGGGAGCCGCAATTTTGGACCAATTCTCTCACTGTATGGCTGTAGGTTTGAAAAAAAAACGGTAATATAATCAATTTTCCTTCCTCCTTGCAGCGCGCCCAGACACGCTCTTAATTAACAAAAAAAATTACATCTTTATTAATAATAAATTAATTATTAAACAAAAATATTAAATATAAACTAAGCAAACGTGCATTGCACATTGCTTGCACCTAGTGATGTTAAAAAAGCTTAAGGATAATTTAGTAACAAATTGTAAAGATTGAAGACGAAAGGTATAAAAGTTTCAATATTACGTGAATAAAATCAGCCGCATCTCAACACACCCAACTGACCATAGCGGGAAATGCATAAAATTAGGCGCGCCAGGGCGGGAAGGGAAGAAATTTATCGCCTCGTATAAATACAGTCTCCTTATTCTGCATCCACCGAGACTAGCAATCAAATTTTAAATTCTAATACTAGGGTTTCTAAAATGGGGAAGAGAAAGAAAACTAGGGCTTCCAAGGATAACGCAGAGGAGGAAGAAATTACGGCAAACGACGGGTCGTCTTCGTCACAGGATAAGAGCTTGTATGAGGTATCATTCTCAATTTTTTTTAAAAAAAATTTTTTGTTCGCCGTCATTAATCACTATTTCATTCATAATTAGTATTATTTGCATCGTTCCCTTTTTTTTTAACGCTTAACTGGTATTCAGAAATTCTTAGAATTCTTGCTAGACTAGTAGAGCTCGTCTAACATACCGTCCGTCTAGAAAAAATCTAGTTGAAATATTAGGGCCGAAATCCCAACAAAAATAATTTCTTTAACTACCATTTCAGAATTTATAATGAAGGTGGATTAACTAGGAAAATTTATCCGAATCAGATTTCAATTTGTTTTTTATATACATGAAAGTTGTGAATTTCAATTAGATCACAGTAATCTTAGGGGAAAAAAATTTCTTGTCAGCCTAGTTTGATTCTTAAATTTTTGGGATCTATATAAAATTATGAATCCATAAAACACGAGCATTTCCTTGTAAGATATTAGTTTCAAGACAAAGATGTGTTAGCTATTGTTCTTTGGTCTGTCCAGTGAGTGATTGGGGTCATATCATATAACATTATTAAAATTTTTCCTGAATACGATATATAAGGTTGGGAGGGTTACTGGTTCCAGAAGTGACACATTTTCTTAAGAAGCGTATTTTTATTCATGAAATGCTGATTCTAGTAGGCTGAGCACGTGCAGGGGCGAACCCATTAAGGGTCTAGTGGATGCAATTGCCCCCACTGCCCATAATTTTAACCCAAACCCAACAAAGTAAGTCTAATTTGAAATTATTTTTTACGTAATTCTGCCTTGTTCCCTAAACTATAATCCTGGGTAAGCCCCTAAGCCTAGCTCAGGTGCACAATTAGCCACGTGCCTCGTCTGGAGGGTATTACACAACTCAAACCTACTCAGTGAAGTCTAGTCACATGTAAGAACTGTAACCACTACTATTTGGCACAGTTCTTATATTCATACATTGACTAACAGGTACTCCAAAATCTAAATCAGTCTACCAAAAATAAGGGTAAGGGGCACTCTTAAGTAAATATAAAAATTTACAAATACCGACCCCTGTCCATTTCCCATATTGAAGTTTTTACTTCGCTCCTCCCCCATTATGATACTCATAATTACCACACATTGTGAGCTTATATTTTGTTTTGAAATTTTATCTGCCATGTGTATATTTCATTGATTGCTTTTTTTTTTCTGACTTAAATAGAACTGCTAGTAGTAATTTACTGTCCTCTGTCTTTTAGATTCTTGGGGTAGAAAAAACAGCGTCTCAGCAAGAGATAAAGAAAGCTTATTACAAGTTGGCTCTGCGACTGCATCCTGATAAGAATCCTGGTGATGAGGTAAATCTGTTTGTTTTGAGGATGTTTGGTTCTACCACAGAGACATCTCTTCTGCCATTCACAATTTTGATCGTTCTATTTTCTATGTAGGAGGCCAAAGAAAAATTTCAGCAGCTGCAAAAGGTTATGTCAATTCTTGGTGACGAGGAGAAACGGGCAGTGTATGATCAGACCGGCTGTGTTGATGATGCTGTAATTCATGATGCTATCCTCCTATTTTTCAATTTTATGTTAAACTATTTCGTTTGGGGTATCTGTTAAGCAAGCCAACAAGGTCCAGACCTTTTGGAGTCTATGGATGCTTTGTAGATATGTTTTGTGCCATGCATTTATTAACTAATGTGTTCGAGCTGAACTATGTGTTACGTAGTTAAATTAACCTTTGCATCTTAATTTTTTCTTCCAAGTATAGTTTCTTGACATTAAGCTATGAAAACCATGTTTGAGTAATAAATCTTCTGATTGGATTATGCTTGCAAGAGATGCTGCATTCCAACATCCAGGTTTATATCGACTTGCCATTCTTTTGCAGTTCTCTTAATTTACTTTTGTGAAAATATTTTCGTTCTATTAATATGATGCATACTAAGAGTGGAATTTGACACATGAACAAATAAGTATTTTGACCAATCTTAGCAAACCATGACATCTTCCTAACATTAGTCATGCTGCATGTGATGGGTTAAAAGAATCATTATTTCTGGATACAACTGATGAACGCATGTGATTATTATCTGTGAGGAAAAGGCCTCATTTTGTTGTTTCTGAACTGCTGTGAAAGAAATGATCCTTCAGTTTCCACCACTCATTCCTGAGTTGTGAACTAACAGGCATATATGTGTTCTTTTGCTAATTAATAGGACCTAGCAGGAGATGACATCCAGAATTTGCACACATTTTTCCGAGCTATGTACAAAAAGGTTAGTCTTGTGATTTTGGCAGCTTTTTGCATTACAAGCTAATTTTCTTTATTAATCACATGATCCTACATGTATATCAACTGCAGGTTACTGAGGCCGACATTGAAGAGTTTGAAGCAAACTACAGAGGCTCTGATTCTGAGAAAACAGATTTGCTTAATCTATATAAAAAGTGCAAGGGTAACATGCACAGGTATATCTTACGAATGTGCTTTAACATCAATCTCAAGATTACCCATTCATTATCAATTCGTTTATGATTTGTAGGCTATTCTGCTGCATGCTCTGCTCTGATCCTAAGCTAGATTCACATCGATATAAGGACATAATTGATGAGGCTATTACAGCAGGTGAGATTTTTGAACTTCAAGAACTCTTGGTAGCGCCTTCAACTTTTACCCTTGATAAATTATTAGTAATAATCATATTTTGTTCCTTTCTTTTTCTTTCCTGTGCCAAACTCTCGAACTCATTATTTACATGTTTGTAGGTGAGCTGAATTCAACCAAAGCATATGATAAATGGGCTAAGCAAGTGTCCGAGACAAAGCCACCTACAAGTCCACTCAGACAAAGAAAGAAGTGAGTCATGTTTCTGTTGGTTTCCTATATTGTTAGTTTCATTAATCTTCTCACTATTATCTATTCTCAATTGATTCAATATATTAAATGATTGTGAAATACATTGCAACAGATCAAAGAAAAATTCAGAAGACTTGTATGCTGTAATCGCTCAGCGCCAAAATGAGAGGAGAGGCAGGATTGATTCGATGTTCTCATCTCTGGTTCAAAAATATGGAGGTGAAACAGTTCCTGAGCCTAGCGAAGAAGAATTCGAAGCTGCAAGAATAAAACTTGAAAGGCAGAGGACATCAAAACGGAAGAAACTATAATCAGTGCCCTTTTGAATCCCGACTTTTGGTTTATATAAAATTGATAGAGATTCAGAGGATTCTGAAACTGGGTAACAAAAAATTGTTGTGTTTGTGCTACTCAGCTACGACTGAAGGCCACTGACTATCTTAAGTAGACTGGAAATGTTGGAAACATGGCTGCCCTACCCTTAAATTATCTTGAATTTTGGAAAATGTTGATAATTTCATGTTTATAATTTGTCTGAAATTAGAGATGCTACCATGTTTATCAATTAAGCCCATGTTTGACAATTATACTTTTCAAACTCTTTTTACTATATACTTATGTTCAATCACACATTCAAAAAATAAAATATTTTGCAAGTGAAAAAAGGGGATCGGAAAATGCAAGTACCCTTCTAAGAGCAAGTACAATTATGTACACGTTCTTGTGATGCACTCGCTATAAAGTTATTAATGCTTTGGTTGGTATAATTTTAAGGGTTGTTTGGTGGACCATTTGGTCGGCGGGCTACGGATTTCTTCTGTCTTTGGAAGAGAATATACATATGAAGCTAGAAGATTTATGTTAATTAAAAATGGCCCACTTCTTTTTATTTTATACCATAAATTATTGGGGATGGATGGCTTAAATTGAAACATAAATTATCATAATTTGCTTAACCAACTTATTCTTCTCATCATGAAACCAATAAACTAAATTATAAGTGAACATTTTATCTCATAATTTATTAGCTAGATTATTTTGGAAAATGGGTGATATTTGTTTGTTTAATATTTATGGGTAAATTTCACCAACGGTCATTGAAGTTACGTCAAAATCAAAAAAGGGTCACTGAAATTTAAAATTTGCAAGAACGATCACTGAAATATCATCCGATTTCAATAATGGTCACTGAAGGACCTTTTTCATTTTAATGGGAACTTAATGGACCAAAATAATTGAAACTTGAGCCTTGAGGACCTAAATCGCAAATTTGACAATAAAACCCTCCAAAACCATTTCATTTTGTGAAATTAACCCATATAAGGTATTTTTTTTTTTTTTTTTTGTAAAAAGAGATAGGGACAGAGAGAAAAAGAAAATAAGAACATAAAAATAAAATAAAATTAGAGCTTGTTTGGGAGGGATTTTAATCCAATTAAAATTTAAAATATAGTCGTTATTGGGTCTCACATGAATATAATAAAAGTCAACAATAACGACTAGTTTTTCAATTTTAATCATTCCCAAACAAGCTCATATGAATTCTTGAAAATATATTAAAAAAGTAGTATAAAACTATAACTTCAACTTAAAATAAATAATAAATTCAATTAAGCTGCAAAATAATACATAATATTAAATATCAATTTACGTCTTCTTTTTAGTTTATTGACCGTAACTCATGATAACAACTTATAATTTCTATTTGTTCATTTAGTAATGTTAAAATAAAATTCAAATGAAGTTTTTGCTGTATTTTTAACATATTATTAATTTATTAGAATATATTTTATATTTTTCCAATTTTAGTTTAAGCCATTGTTTTGCAAATTTATAAATAGTTTATACAGAGAACAATAAGAAGAATATAATAGGTCTCACGAAATGTATGGATAATAAAAAAATAATTTTGAAATGAATAGTAAAAAATTCTAATTGAATACCATTTAAAAATTTATATCAAATCGGAGGCTAAGAAAATAAATATAAATTTGTCAAATTTTCGATTTAGGTCCTCAAGGTTCAAGTTTCAACTATTTTGGTCCATTAAGTTTCAATTAAAATGAAAAAGGTCATTCAGTGACCATTACTGAAACAGAATGATACTTCAGTGACCGTTAGTGCAAATTTTAAACTTCAATGACCGTTTTGTGATTTTGACGTAACTTCAGTGACCGTTTGTGATTTTGACGTAACTTCAATTGCATTATTATTGTTTCATTTCTCTAAGTGCCTAAATATTTAAAGTAAGCACTTTCTCATTTACACAAACTAAGTCATCTCAAAATGTTCACCAGATTGAATCAATAAATTTGAAATTTCTAAGTTTCACATATGTTTATTCTTCTATATTATTACTTATCTACATATTGCTTGATTACATTTAAAAATTAAGCTAATTTCACCAATGGCTACTAAAATTTGTAAGAAATTTCAAATTGGTCATTAAAAAAGATTTATTACTTTATTATAATGGTTAGTCACTAATTTATAAATCAAACATGTTATCCGACATTAGGCGATAAGGTTCCACTAAATCGACAATCGTTTTGTGGATTATTTAGATAAAAAAATGTGCAAGATTCCTTCCCAAGAACATATTTTCACCATTTTTTTCCTACTATATATCGAAAGTCGATAAGTGTTTTAAATGACAGATGGATTTGCAATTTTTCTCCAATGATCATTGTATTAGTATATTAAATGGGTTTGGTTTGCTTCCCAGTGGTTACCGTTCGAATCCCCTCAAAACCATTGAGGTGAGTATCCGGTCGTAAATTTTAGGGCCCCGTAAAATTAGTAAAGGTGCGCGCAAGTTGATTCGTACATTCACGATTATCAATATATATAAATATATATATATATATATATATATATATATATATATATATATATATATATATATATTAAATGGGTTTAGCCAAGAAGATTATTTCATTTAATCCATTGTGACACGAGTCAGATTTTACGCAAGTTTTTTTTACGCAAGTTTTTTTTATCGATAATTAATTATTATAAACTTCAACAGATAATAAAATAAGAAAATTACTTTAATACCAAATTTAAAATTTCTTACAAACTTCAAAAATCATAAATATAGACTGGTGGTCAGTGATTTTTTTGCACAGATTTGGAAAAAAGAACAACAAAAAAAGAAAAAATTATCAAATCTTTTCCACCGACAAAGTTGGAAAAATGTCACCGCTTTTTTTTTTTCCGCTGTGGACAAACAAAAATACATGGAAAATGACTCCTTCAGCAGCAAACCTTTGAATGCTGGAAAAAAAATTAAGCTAATTTGTCAATGTTCACACATCAATTATCTGACAAAACTGGGCCAGGAATAACTTAGCCTAAATCAACTTTGAATAAAAATTCGGATTTTCATTGGTGTGTTTGGGACATATTCTTTTGAAAAAATGTATTATTAAATAGTAGATTGATGGAGAATATGTGGTTAAAAATGAAGGAAAAGTTATTGATGTGATGGAAAATATTATTTTATTGAAAAATGTGTGGTTGAAAATAAGTAGAAAAATGAGAATGAAAAAAAATAATGTGTACCAAACAGGGGCTAATAGAAAAAAAATATTAATGAAGATCAATGAAATGTATAATTCAAAAATAGAAAAAAGCTATGAATCATATAAAATGTGTATTAAAAAGTAAATAAAAATTGTTGGTCCCATAAAATAGATAGTTAAAAATGAGTTTGAAAAAAAAAATGTAAAGAATTAGGACCAAATCGAGAGAATAAAATTTCAAGAAAAGTTAGTGAGCAAGAAAGATGAGCCACTCAAAATTTAACGTTTTTTACTTTTTACACGCTTTATAACGTTGGATTGAAAGAATTTTATTGTGTTTGACCCATGCATTTTAGAAATAATAAATAACAATCATCTTATAAACAAAATTTTAGTATTTTTTTTGAGCAATGCTACTAGTACATCGAGGTGTACATCACGGTGTACACCCTCCTCACATGGGTAAGGGGCCCACTCGAATATTTTATTCAAGTGGACCCCTCCATGTGAGGGAATGTAAATCTTGATGTACACTTTTTGATGTACAAGTAGCATTTTTCTTTTTTTTTTTGGTCAATAATGTTTAGTCCATTAAACGTGTTTGACGTTATAAAGCGAACTTGCGGTCTCCCCAATAATGCTTAGCCTTAGAATAGTAAAATCATCAGTATTTTCTTTAGGTAAATTTATTGTGTGTTTTAGTTGGTGGGTGGGGCTATTTATCTTGATCAAATCTTAGTGGGTCTAGAAATGTTGCAAAATTAAGCATATGTACTATTTTCAGGCTATTTTCAATTTTCGAAAACACTGAATACACGTTTACTTACCTATTTTCATAAACGAATTTTTAAAAATAAGTTTAAAATTTACAAAGAAAACGAAAAATGTCAAAAAAGTCGTTTTAGCCGTTTTCAGTTAAAACCAAGTCAAAATTTCATTTTTTTTAATTTTTGAAATAATTTTTTAAAATAACAAAAAGAACGAGTTTTCAATAATTTCAAATGGGCACTCAAAATACAAAATCCAAAAGAGAACCGCCTCTAAATTTTCTTGAAATCCCATTTGAGGTAAATTCTTGACTAAATTCCTCCAAAGATACCTGGCATTTTACAAGTGTTTACAACCTTTTATTTGTGACATTCATGTCCTTATCTCCTACACCTATGTTTGATGTAAGCTATAATTATATTTTTAATAGATTTTGATAAAAGTTTATGAAATGTGTAATTGAAAAGTTATTAATTCCCATGAATATATGGTTAGAATTAATTATTGATTTTAGATTAAGCCCCAGTTTGACACTCATTTTTTTTTATTCTCATTCTCATTTTTTTTCCTCTTTTTTCATTTCAACCACACATTCTATCAATAAAATAATATTACACATAAACCAAAAAAAATCTCCTTACTTTTTAACCACACATTCTTCCATCAATCACTATTCAAAAACTAATTTTTTTACTAAAATGGGTGTCAAACACCCCCTAAAATTAAAATCATATTTTAAATATTGTGCATGCTGACATGATGTTAAAAGGTTGTGGTCATCATTGCCACAAATGAAAAGTTTGGAATATGGACCCCACACTATGAAAGGTTGGGACCTTGGGAGGAATTTATCCTAAATTCTTTTGACAAATCAAAAGCATGACTTGGAATAAATCAGATTTAGAGCATAATAAATTCCCGTTTGAGCCACATTAAAAATTTTATTCTCATTCTTTTATTAATTTTCAATCACACAATCTTTAATAAAATAATAATTTTTATCATATTAATAATTGTTCTTTTCTTTTTCAACTATATATTGTCTATCAATATATTATTTTAAAATACATTCTTTCGAAATAATGCGACGGATGGAGATAATATAATTTATAAAAGTTTCGGGTGGCGATGGGGACATTGTAACTGTACCTTCTTTGAAACGTTCATTCCTCCATCATTCTGTAAATGCGAGCAAGTTTCTTGGCTACCCCCACCCCATATCTGTAGTTTGGTGTCATAATTGTGGAATTTAACTGTACAACTTTATCTCAAGGCCTCAAATTACTTTCAAGAACCAAATTTTGAAGGCATCTTTCGCTTGATAAATACCAAGTAAGCCCAAGATTTGGGGTTTTCTTGGTTTCTTGCAGGGACTTTCCTGTAGAAACTGAAGTTTATTGTTCGATTGGAGGTAGATGAGATAATTAATTGATTTTTTCTGCATACATGTTGAATCTTTAACTCAAACTAGAGTAACCCATCTGAAAATTTAGGCTTTGAAGGGTAAAATGGAGACAGAAAATGGAGATTCCAAGTCCAAGATAGAAGATTATGAAGTAATAGAGCAAATTGGGAGAGGTGCTTTTGGAGCTGCATTTATTGTCCTTCACCAAATAGAGAAAAAGAAGTAAGAATTTACATTTCAAAGCTATTTTGGTGTCTGTGCAAGCCCAAGATCTGGTTTAGTGCGAGTGTTTGGGTTTAGAAGCGTGTGATTGTGCTGGCACTCTGTGTGTGTGTATTTATTTTCACAAATGCCAGGGTAATAAAATTGCTAGGGCTATAATACACAATTGCTGATATTTACTGAAGGGCTCTGGGCATTTGGCTGTTTGCTTTATTTAGAAATTCTGAAAAATATGCCTTTCATTATATGATTATAAGGGGGTTTCTGCGCATTTGTTAGAAATGAAGAATTGTCCTATTAGTTTTCGCTTGAAGAAAAATCTACGTAACTTCAACGATCAACCATTGGGCTACATGCATTTGATAGCGCAATGTGGATAGGACATCATATGGTCTAATCCACAAATTCTTCTAGAAGCTGAGATGATTTCTCAATTAATGATAAACATTGGTGAAAAATTTGTTCGTTGTCTATATTTCTCTTCATCGAGAAATTGAGAAGCCATTCTCAGGTCTATTTATATGGTACATACTAAGCTAAGTAATTCCCATGATATGTGTAGGACTTCATGTTTCTTCAGTTAATATAGACCAAGTTACCTTGATGCTCTAATAAGAGTGACAACTGGGAAAAAATAAATGTCACATGGATTAACCAAGTGAATCTTATCTGTTTCAACTTTCAAGAAGCTGCTGTGAGCAGGCACTTACTGTAATCTTATTAATAAACCTCCCACATGCCCAAGTCTTCAATTTAAGCTGGCATGTAAGTCTCTAAATAAACATTTGATTATTTTTCTGTTATCTCCGGCAGGTATGTTTTAAAGAAGATTCGTCTGGCTAAGCAGTCGGAGAAGTTCAAGAGTACAGAAAATCTGGAGGTAATTTATATGCTTTTAGTAATTTCGATGAGGAATATTATATATGTCATCAATAGGCAATCTTTTCTTCCAGTTAGGAATTATATCCATTGTTCTATATGTTGTTTAGTCTTATATGTCTTCATTTTGGACAAGAGATACTAATCATCACTGTTATTGCAATCCTTTTTCTTTTTATCTACATCTTGGAGGATATACTGATATAAATATGGATTATAGCATTTGATATCATTAAGCCCCTGTTTGGTGCACATTATCAACCCAAGAATGCTCTCTTTTTTTTATTATGATGTGACAGGGAATATGTGATTGAAAATGAAGGAAAAGTTACTGATGTGATAAAAAATATAATTTTATTGAAGAATGTGTGGTTGAAAATAAGTAGAAAAAAGAGAATGAAAAAATAATGTGGCTCAAACAGGGGCTAAATGTAACTTTGTACCTGTTCCAGATTTCAATTTTATTAGTCTTATCAATGTGTTGTATGTAGTATTGACTGCATTTTATTTAGTTCCGTGAGCTTAATTCTCCTTGTTCATTTGTTGTGTGAAAATAATTGATTTCTCTGACTCAATTGCATAATCATGGCTGAGTTAAAGTTGATGACTTCACATTCAAGAAATCGTCTTAAATTGATTTTCCAAGGAAAGCTTCCGACATTGAATTTAAATGATAAAGAAGTCTATTATTGAGTGAATAAATTTATTTTCAGCACGACCAATTATGTTCTCATAATTCATACCTACAGAAGAGACACAACCTTGTAATAAGGCTTATTCTTTACCTTGAAAAAGTATGACATAGCATAAACATAGTCATTCACCCGAAACTCTCTCTCTGCTTGTTATCAGATTATGAGTAGAAGGCTATTTCATGGTGAAACTTTTTTACTTGTCTAATTCATAGCTCCACTATGAAGAAAATGAGAGTATTATTGGGCTGGACTGGTTGGGGTAGAAGAAAAGAAATAAACAATGACAAATACGTTCTTTTACATTTACATAAAATAAATTTTGTTTCTCTGTTGCAGATGAGTTTAATTGCAAAACTACAGCATCCATATATTGTTGAATATAAAGATGCTTGGGTGGACAAGGTATTGTATAGTTTCTTTATCTGTATGTTCAAGATTGACAGCTACCACAAATTGCTTTTATTTGTCTAAGAGTCTCTGCAGCTGAAGTTGATTTTTAAGACAACCTTTCATTTGCCCTATTTTTCAGGGAAATTGTATATGCATCGTGACCAATTATTGTGAAGGTGGAGACATGTAAGTATTCAATATCTGCTCAATCTACTGATTTTTGTCAAGAGAATTGATACTTTGTCTCTGGAACCTATAAAATTTGCAATGAAGCAAGTCATTTGTTGAACACTATGGGAAGTTATGCTGTTCTTGAGAATGAAGATTAACAGAACTTCCTCCATGTATTGTACATATTAACAAGAGAAAACTGGAAGTTGAAAATTAATAATATCCACTCCTTGGATATAATTGCATTGGACGATGTTGATATTGTATATATTGACAATAGAAAACAGAACGATGAAAAAAGAAATTCCAGTTTATTAGATATAATTGTATTGGTGGATGTTGATATTTCTCTTTTATTTATGCAGGTCTGAGATTATAAGGAAGGCAAGAGGAGCATATTTTCCAGAGGAGGTAATCAGATGGAAATTCATGTAGGAGCCCCACTCAACTGTTTTGCTAACTTACACCTAGCCTCCAACGCCCTTGTTTTTTATTCACAGAAAATCTGCAAATGGCTGACTCAGTTGTTATTAGCCATTGACTATCTTCATTCCAATCGAGTCCTTCATAGGGATCTAAAGGTTTGATTTATAGTCATCAACATACAATGAATATGCCATTTATTGACTTGATCTTTTCTAACGTTAATTTTTCTATTCCAGCTATCTAACATATTTCTCACAAAGGAAAATAACATCCGTCTTGGTAATCAAGTTCTTGCAGCAATTTATATATTTGTTTACAGTATTTACTTCATTTTGTTATCTAAATGGAGTTTACAGGTGATTTTGGGTTGGCGAAACTTCTTGATGAGGAAGGCCTCGCATCATCGGTACAAATTTATTCTCTAAACTGAATTGTACTTTGTTGAGCAACCATATAGTCTGAATTTAATGTCTTTTCTAGTACACCATGTCTAGTATAATAAAACTTGCTCTAGAGATAAATTGTACTTTGTTGAGCAACCATATAGTCTGAATTTAATGTCTTTTCTAGTTCACCATGTGTAGTATAATAAAACTTGCTCTAGAGATAAAGGCATATTCATTTTTCCATGAAGATTTCTTTGTAACTTGTATGACTCAAACTAGGTTGTTGGAATTCCCAACTACATGTGCCCCGAGCTTCTAGCGGATATTCCGTATGGCTACAAATCTGACATATGGTCACTAGGTAAGAAAATATTCTTTGAATTTGAATTCCACTTTTCATTGTTTCTATAACTAAAAGTGAAATCTACATCTTTCAGGTTGCTGTATGTTTGAGATTGCTGCACACCAAGCGGCATTTAGAGCTCCTGTAAGTCACGTTTAGCTTTACATTTAGTAGCAAGCATATGCCAATGCATTTCAAATTGCAACTACAATGTATTTGTTCTATATGCAATATCGACTCAATAATAGAATGGCTGAATCAAACAGGATATGACTGGACTTATCAACAAGATAAACAGATCCTTGATCTCTCCACTTCCCATTGTATACTCTTCTACTCTGTAAGTCTTTGCCATAGTCACAACCAAGCAGTTTTCTTCTTCCACATTGGCTAGTTCTTTACCGCAATATGAAATTATAAAAAGATGTAAAATGGCTTTAAATATCTCAGGAAACAGATAATTAAGAGCATGCTAAGGAAGAGTCCAGAACATCGGCCTACAGTGAGTTTCAAACTCAAGTTTTCTTTTCCATTATTCTTACTTGTGTGGCCAAATTATCATCCTGCATCCTAACTCCCATATATCTTGACATTATAGGCTGCAGAACTGTTAAGACACCCACATTTGCAGCCATTCCTCCTGCGGTGTCCCATCCCGTCCCCCGTTTTCCTTCCTGTGACATCTCCAAGCTGCACGAAGGAGAAATCGAGAAGATCATCTCCTAAACAATCTGGTGGTGGGAAAAACAAACTCAAAACACAGGCAAAACTAAAAGATAGGAGACTATTCCCAGAATTTGAGGAAAATACTGATACTCGACCTCGAGATTTGCCAGAAATAGGTGCGTTGACGGAAGACAAACTCGAGACCAAGAGGGTTGATCCCACAAGTTATTCTGGAAAGATTTCTCATGACGGTGAAGATGCAAAAAGTGGGGATACAAGTTGTGAGACAACTGCTTACAGTGGAGATTATCAGGACAATTTCGACTCATCATTGCCTAAAGATAGAATAAACACTGTGGATGGTTCAATATTACAATCAAATGCTCTACCTCAAGAACAAGAGGAATGTTCTCCCGAGCATGATCCAGAATTGGAAGCACTTGACAGAGAGATTGAGAAAATAACAGACATGGAGCTTCTGTGCAGTCCTCATGTTAATGATGAAACAGAAAAAATGGTGGAGGATTCTATTTTGGAAAAAAGGAATAAATTGGCATTGACCAGTACAGTCTGTAGTGACGAAGGTGGGTATCTTTTTGGAGAAAATGATGTTAATGGAGAAACAAGAAGCTATTCAGACAGAATCGAAAACACCAGTGCATGTTCAAAAGTACCCTTTGATGACACATCAACTAAAAATGCTGCTGCTGCTTGCCCGATCAAGGATGGGGATGAAATCAAACAAGATTCTACTGGTCACCCTAAGCGAATTGAGAACAAAGAAGTTAAACTGACCAGTCAGGCATCAAGTGATCGTTCATTGTTGAGTAAACTCACTGCTATAGTTTGTGATGGAAGCAAGAGTGAGTGGGAAAATCCAAGCCAACAGAGAGCTGATGCTTTAGAGTCGTTGCTTGAATTATGTGCAAGGTTGCTTAAACAGGAAAAACTAGATGAGCTCTGTGGTGTGCTTAAACCTTTCAGCGAAGATACTGTTTCATCCAGAGAAACAGCAATCTGGTTGACAAAAAGCCTGATGAATGTGCAAAATCTGCCAAAAGGTTCTAGTTCTTAGATTGCATATTATTATATATGGTATTACATTTCAGACATTTCATTTTAAGTATGTTTTTTTTTTTTTTGGGTGTGTTTGTCATATAATTTGTGTATTGAAGATTGTTGGTTTGAATTTATTTAGAACGTAAATTTGTAAGTTTTTGTAGCTGAAAGCAGCTTGTGGTTTGTATATGAAATTCATAGAATAGTTTGGATTGACCATACGAACATTAGTGTATTAGCCACATCTGGCTGCTGCAGCGTTATATTTTCACCATTTACGGTTTTCCGCTATAATTATTATAAATCTTTGTTAAACTGAATGATCGATGCATCGTCAACAGATGCAATACATTTATGTTCTCTGATGTAAGTACGAGCCTGTCTGGACATGCTTTAAATTCAATTTCCTACCGTTAATGGAAGTAAAAAAACAATCGTTGGACTGGCGCTGTCAGAATAAATTGAGTGCACTTTTATCAATTTGTCCTTGCCAACCTTTTTTGACTTTTCAAATCATATTACGTGAAAATTGCTGTGAGGAGGGCAAATGTGAAAATTGGCTGGCCAAAAGCTGAATTTCAGTCTGCAGAATTTTTGTAAGTTTTGTCCTTGAAAATGTTGTTAACGGTCATTAAAATGCTTATAAGCATTGCCAGACAGCCTCTACATTTTTTTACTTGAGCTTGCAAGTAACTTGGTTATTGCTTCTATTCGAGGCAGGCAAGCAGGCATCAGCACATATGGATACATGGTCATTCTTACGACTCTGTGGACACCAATATTTTTTGTAAAACTTATGAAGTATATGGCTAATGAAAGGGGAATTGGAGGGAGGTGCATCTAAAGCTTACATCTTGCTTTACTCACAGTACTTTGTACTTTCAAATGGTCACTGATCTTGTACTGGCGCTCAATCCATCACCCACGAACTTATCGTTGCTTGTGAAGCTTATGTGGAGAAACGGAATCTGACATGGCACGGAGTTAAAATTTCCAAATAAACACTGCTTGGCTATCATGTCTAAAAGAGTTAAAAGTGTGTGTGATTAAATTTATTTTTCATGGAAAATATCATTTTTTTTTCATCCAAATTCCTATTTCGAGTGTTTGATTAACCATTTTTTCCACGGAATTTTTTTTCAACTCTTGATCATGTGATCATATTTTACTCAAAAACAAGGGAAACATTTTCTTTAGGGAATGTTGGTTTTTATTTTCCAGATAATTAACTCTTTCTTTTTTTTCTCTCTTCTATCCACCAATAAAAAATGGACAAATATAATATTTTCTAAGTTAAAAACTAAATCAATCATACAAATAAGTTTAATTAATAATTTTCATACAAATAAGTTTTAAGCAATTGAAATGTTTAGAATTTATTTTCTTTCCATACAAATTCTATAACTGCAATCAAACACACCGTAATTGTTTCATTACACATGGAACTCTATCCATCATCACGCTTTACTCACTGATGCAACGCGAAACAAGAAATTCAAACGAAAACTTGATAACACAATTTTTGAAATCCGTCAAATTATAAAAAAATAAAATCACGAAATTTTATTAATTACAAAATGATAAAAAAAAAAAAAAAAAAGAAAAAAAAAGAAAACGAATGATTATCCATTTATTTATAAGGTTTACATGAAAAACCTAGTTTTAAAAGAACTAAAATTGAACAATTCGAAATAAACTAAATGACAACTATAGCATTAAAACTTTAAAAGCAGTTTTCAAGTTCTAAACGAACTCAAACACCAAATCTGTAATTTATTGTTTTTCCCTTTTCGGTCTAGCTGTTTTTCAATCCATTCGACCATCTGTTCTACATCACTTACTATACTTTGAATTGCTTTCAAATGGTCACTGAATTTGCACGAGTTGCACTATATACATCACCGACGAAGTTATCGTTGCCTTCTTTTAGATTCACAATCTTCTAGGACATAGCATCTAAATGCTTCAATATTTGGAAATCAAGAATCATTGTCTAGGTAAAGTACTTTCGGATTTTACATACATCTTCGATATGGCATTCTTACATTAATGACTTCCTAAAGATAATCCTATGAATTAAGCTAAATGAACATAATGCTTGACATAGGAATTGACCGACCTCTCACATTGAATGTGGGTCCCAACCTGAATTAAATAATGCCGACATTCCCCGTGTGTGTATTGAGTCATCCCCTGCGTCAACCATTATGTTTGTGTAACAAAACTCTAATCCTATTACTATGTTGGACATATGGCAGAGTTGGTGTTGTCATCATGGATTTTCCTAGTGGTACATAGGGGTGTACCTAAGGGGTTACACCCCCCCCCCCCTCACAAGGGGGTGGGACCCACTTAAATAAAAATATTCTGTCATCATTGCTGATATCAATCTGCATTGTTGGCATCTTTATGAGAATTAGGCACTGAAATAGAAGGTCGTTGTCTAACAATTTCAATGTTCTTGAATACAAGAAAATGAAATAAATTAAGTTACAAAGCGTTATACAAATTTAAATTCAAAAGTCTACAAACAGACGTTCAAGACTCAAGAGTTCACATATTTGAGATCCCATACAAATATAAAAATTAAAGAAATATTAAAATTCTCGAGTTTTTCAAAGGATCGTCATCTTTTGATGTTCAAGAAAGCAAACGGAATTTCATTGTTTTCAATAGTCAAGAAAATGTATAATAATGAGAATTGGCCTGAATCAATCTGAGTTTTGTAATTTTCTCCTTTAGTTAAGTTGTGCATACTCTAGTTCTCCAACATACCCTTCGAAATTTTTCTAACCTTTTAAGAGCTTGTTTGGAATGGATTTTAATCCAATTAAAATTGAAAATATAGTCGTTATAGGGTCCCACTTTTTAATAACGGCTATATTTTCAATTTTAATCCAATTTCAATCTCTCCTAAACAAACTCTAAATTTCAAATACGATTTTCAATAACTTTATTATTTACTTCGTGCGACTATTTGAATGTGATTATATGACACAATAAGTGAATATAGTCAACTAATCAATTGTATAACGAGAAGATGTAGTTACTGTTGTTCCCTAATGAGTGCAACTTTATCAATCAAATCACATATAGTCTTTGCTCATCTCAACCAAGTATAAGTTATATTTCACTTGTGTCACCTGCATGTATCTTTCTCGATTAAACTCCCTTAAAAAATAAATAATAATTTCTATTTTAAACATGTGACTTCATTACATCCAACAATAACCTCTGAAATCGTCTTAATTTAAAGAAAATTAATTTTGTTAACATGATTCAAATTGGTACATCTATCCTACATAACTCCTAAAAAGTATATAGAATAAAGACATTTGTGGAGCATTTAGGAACTTCCCTTTAGTTTTGCCTAGGGATGGCAATGGGGCAGGTTTGGGGCGGGGCGCCCCTGCCCCGCCACTCCCCCGCTTCGCCCCGCCCTGTCTAAAGCGGGGCGGGGCGGGATCGTTTCCCTGCCCCGTTTATTTTTTTTATAATTTTTTTTTGCTCTAAAAAATTTCTAGTTATACGGTTAATGAAAAAGATAACTCTACTTTCAAAAAAAATTGTTCATCAAATTTAAGAACATAAATTCATAACTCTACTTTTAAAAAATATTTGTTCATCATGTATTCTAGCAGAGAATACATAAATACTTTTTTTAACGGTTCACGGAGCGGGTTCGGGGAGGGGGCGGCCCCGCGACCCGAGAGGGGCGCCCCTCCTCGCCCCGCCAATCCGCTCGGGGCGGGGCGGTTTTTTTTTGCAATCTCTAGTTTTGCCTGCGTGAGTAGCAGGGGGGCGTACACTTTTTTTTATAGAATTTAAGGTGACATTTTGTAGAAATAAAGAAAACTGTGACATATGAACTGCAAACGTGTGATGGCGGGCGAGTTGTTTAATTTCTAAGATCAATGGTCAGCATCATGGTCAAAAAAATAAATGCTGAATTTGAGGTCTCACCATGTTTGCTCTCTATTAAAGGCAAGAATAAGTTTACCAATCACATCTGAACTCGTAGGTAAGAAATCATCTATCTTTTATTTTTTTTATTTTTTTAATTTGAAAAGTTGAAATTCATTATGATATATTAATCAATCCGAATGACACAATACATGATTGAGAAATAAACACGTATAAGATATTCATTAATTATGTTGTTGAAATCCAATTCAAAGTACCAACCATATTTTTGCACGTGTGAACTTTTTGCACCTTGATGCGAAGATCATAAATTTGTTGGAAAAGAAACTAAATAGAAAGGATCTACGAAAATCCGCGTAACTTTCAGCACGAATGTCAAATTTTTTGAAGTCAAATTCCATCGTTTAGGGGTTCATTTTAACATCTTTCTATTTTGAGTCAGTTTAAAGGTATTTTCGTCATTTTTGTAATTCCTAATTCTATTCAAATTTGTCTACCGAATTACGGTTTCGTTTTGACGCTTTAAATATGTATGTAGAATTTGAAAACCTGACAACGTTTTTGATTAATAATATTTCAATTTTTCGTTCTCTAGTGGATTCCAATATTTCTCACTTCCGTTTCAGCGGTATTCTAATAATACCTATACATGTATTACGAAAAGACCATTTTATTATTATTTAGATTTCTATCCTACGTCACACGTACCATTAATAGTAGAACTATTAAAATGAGAAATCTATGAAAGTATAATACTTCGATATGAAATTTAGAAACTACTCATTAATTATATATTTGTTAGTGTGTAATTTTCAAATTGAATGAGACTCGTGGCCAACCTGATTCTTTCACATTACTGGATCCCGTGAACCGTACCATAAAAGGTAATTAAGAAGGCAGGAAAAATCCAACTATAAATTCACACTATTTCACATCAAAAAATACCCATTCCAAGCCAAATCCTCCTTTCCAGCAATTCTATTCTAGCACATAAAAATGGCAGGTTTTGGCAACTTTACAGCCAACATTTGCGCATTGATGGGCATGGCAATTCTATATTTATCCGTGGTTAGCGCACAAGACAGCACGTCGCCACCATTGTCGTCGCCCGTGATGGACACTGGTGTTGGCCGTGGGCTGCCAGTTTCTGGGCCACTCATTTTTTGTTCAGTGTTCATTTCTGTTGTTGCATTTTTGTTTCATTAAATGTTGAGTGAGAGCACATTGAGTTTATATGATGGATTGTGTGCTTATTGACTATTTTGTTGCTATTATTGTAAGTATCCTTTTTTGTATGATTGATATATAAATAAATAAATTTGTTGCGGTTTTCTAATTTGTTCTTTATGTCGATTTTCCCACCTTTTTTTCTTGTTCATTTGTGTTCTTTTTAATTAGGATTGGTTCTAAGATATAATTATTTTGGCATTAATATGATAAAACAAAAATAATAATTTATACTTGAAATTTACACAAAGATTCAAAAAAATTGACCTGAACACTGATCCGATTAGAAATTAAATTATCAGGTCACTGGTTCAACCATCGCATCTATGATACCAATGAGTAATTTCAATTTTATATTTTCTTAATTATTTTTTAAATAAATGTAAAACAATAAGTAAAATAGTAAATATCATGAAACAATAAGAGTCTCCAAACGTCGAGTTTCATTGAAAACATAATTTTTATCACCCAAAATAACATATTGTTGAACACAAAATTATGATCAACAAAGACCTATCATCTAGTCAGTTCTCATCCTATACTATATGGTTTTGATTCTTGAAAATATGTAGTTCGGCCCCAACAACACCTAGAGGGGGTGGGGGTGGGTGAATAGGTGATTATATGGAATTAAATAAATTACTTAATAATTAAATAGTAACAAGTCACTATTAATTATTTTCTAGATCGTTAATCATGCAATTCAGTTAGTCCTATGTTGAAATACCACAATTAAGTAAGCAATAAACGAACTTGAGAATTGACCACGGAGAAACCCAACTGGGTAAAAACTCTGGGTACTTTGTCAGTCAACAATCTACTATAAACGATTTATAACTTGCAGTTTACCAGACTAGACGATGACACGTACTATCTGATCTCCTGACTGCAATTCCAACAACTCTCTTGGATTCTATGTTCATGCACCAACTCCCAGCTGCAGTTTCCAAAGCTCTCCTAGATTGTGCTCTCATGCAACAACTCCCAACTTTGTGAAATCGTCTATCTCCTATGAATGCACGAAAAACATCGCGTTCTTCAATGACTGAAACTCTAGTCACCTTCTCTTGATCTTTAGAAACTCTAACAGATATGAAGGAAGCAGTTGTTTGGCATTTGGATTATGAATCTAATGTTTTTCTCATCAAAAGTCAATAGCATGACAAAGGTTGAAAGCACAACATATGAAGATGATCTCAATGGAATGTGTCTCTCAATAATCAACCTTCTCAAACCGGTAATGTTTTGATATTTATATGTAGGTTAGGGAATGAATGGGTCGGACAAAAAGCCTTTAAAAAACGAAATAATTTTTTTCCTGATGACACTATCGTTCGAACGAAGGGTGAGCAACAGGTTGTCACTCGACTGCCGCTCGAGCGAAGGCAAGGCGACAAGTAGGCGACGCAGTTTCTATTTCTGACGCTTGAGCCAAACCTTAGTGAAAAGATAGCGAAATTCCGGGGCCGTATTTCATTATTTTCCATTCTTGAACCCTAAACCTAAAATATCACATCTTTCATTAATTGCACACTACTCCTGACTTTTTACAACATATCAATTTTGATCTTTTTTATTCACAGACTTGTCAATTACATTAAATACCTAACAATTCTCAAACAAAAACAAGACGAGAAATGACTATTTGGGAGAGAGATATTTGAATTTGTATACCTTCTTCTTTCAGGTAGAAGTATTTATAGATTTCCTTTAAGACTTTGTAGGGGTGTATGCGGTCCGATTTTTGCGGTTTTTGACAAATTTTCAAACCAAATCGTTTTGACCGGTTTGAGAAAAACTCAAACCTAAACCAAACCGTTTTTACTATAAATTTAAATACCAATAAAATAAAAGTAAAATCACAATAAACTAAAGCATAGTTTTTTATTCGCCATTTTGACGTTTTAGGATAATACTTTACAATAAAAATACAATACAAGTCCACTAAAATAAATATAAGGTCCAAAAAACATAATAATGTCCCTTTTCAACTAGTAAAAGGAATAAACGAATTAATTGTCACAGAACTCAAAAAACATCAAATTTTGTCACAGAACTAGCAAAATGAAGAAACATTCACATACTCAAGAAGCCACAGAACTCATGATCAATTTTGTCATTCATACAAAAAAATAATTAATTAACAAATTGGAAAAAAAAAAAAGAATTAAGATACAGATCCATCTAATAATGGCTTCCAAAAGACAAGCTGCAAATATTTTTTCTCCCCCATTCTACTATATATACCCACCTTCATCTTCTACAATTTAACACGGAATTATACATATTCTCTCATATGTAAACAAATGTCTTTTGCGTACCTGATAGCCCGAATTTCAACTTTAAGCATTACTCACGATCAATAAATATGTAAACAAATTTCAATTAGAAAGAAAGTTTCAATTTTAAGCTTTACTCACGATCAAATAAATATGCAAGAGCCTGAAATAGTCTAATAATATCGGCGAACGTACACTACCGGCGACTGAGAGGTTCGAGATTTCGAGGGCGTTGACGATTTGGGGGAAACCAGGAGGCGCCTCGGGGGGCGTGGCTGCGACCAGCGAGTTGCGAGTGAGAGAAATGGAAATTGGAAGATTAGGGTTGTGACTTGTGAGTATATGAACTTGAGTTGAGCTGTTTAGTGCTACTTCTTTCAAATTTGAGCTTTTTTTATATATAATTAGGCTTGGGCGGGTCGTAAATCTTAATAATTAATAGGAAATTAGAAATTGACAAAAATACCTACAAAATGACAAAATTATTCAATTTTACAAAATTGAAATTTTGAATAAATTTTCAAAAAAATTAATTTTTTATTTTTTTATTTTATATATTTTTCGCCGGTCCGGTTTGGTTTCAAATCACAATTAAAATTCTCAAACCTAAACCAAACTGTTTTTGAGCGGTTTGGTTTGGTTCAAAACCATTTCGTTGACGGGTCCACGTGGCACCAAACCGCCGGTTTCGAAATTGCGGTTTCGGTTCAGTTTTCCGGTTTGACGGTTTTTGCTTACGGCCCTAAGACTTTGGAGGCAATTAGGTCATTCTAGCACATAATAGGTGGCGGTCATTTAATGGTGGATTTGTAATCGATTCTGTTATGCATTCATGTTTTATTCATCATCTTATGTATCTTGTGTTCATTGATTTAGAAGTCATGCTTTAAATACTTACCCACATGTGCTTTAATTATGGTTTCTGCTAGCTTAGAATTCAAGGGGGAAGGCTTGCCCCTTTCTTTTAGAGCCTTTTATAGCTTTTATTGTCGTGGCGTATCTTTAAACTTTGCCTAAAGGGGGAGTAAGCATCCTAGCTCATCTTAACTCAACAAATAGTCCCCTAAGTTCAGCGTAACTATTCATATTTGTGCAACGAACTTGAAGTCTTGTAATTTTTTAGTTTTGTTTTCATGCTATTAATGATAATCAATGCCTGAGTAGACAAAACATTTTTAATCTTTAATGGTAATTAATGAGTGATTCGAAGAAGCATCCTTTTGACTTGCTCATTTCAATGCTCATGACATTCGTGCTTGCTCAAAGCCTTTTGTTTGTGTCTCTTCATATTCGACGGTTTATATTGTTCCATTTTCTATGACTGACAGTGAGTCTTTTGGTATTCAGTGGCTGAGATGTGTTTTTAAAATACCACATATACGCTGCTATCAGTTGCTTATATTCTTCTTTACCACGAGAAATATGTTCTAATATTCTTCTAATTGCTGAATTGGAAGGACCCGTTCCCCCTCCAAGAATTATTTTGAAATTGTTGATGATCTTCCACCACCTTTATTGATACCACTGTTTTTCCCTGATAAATTCTCATTGGTCTTCTTGTCAATATCTCATATAATCAAGCGAGACTCCGGAATTAACCTAATCTTCATCTTGTCATGTTGTGGCTTGTAAAGAATTAATTTACACTTCAACATTCCACCTCAACCTCCAGCTCACTCCTTGCACTAACGGTTCTGTCCTTGCTGTATTTTCTGTTGCACCAGATTTTTCATCACCACTTCTTGTTGTAAATAGATTCCCTACATCATCCTAATTATATGGATCAATCACCACCTGTAATTTCTAGAAGCTTCTTGTAACCTATAAATCAGCTAGCAGCTGAAGCAATACAATATTCGAAATCCATTTTATCCATTGCCTTATAATTCTAACTTGGTATCAGAGCACTGCCATGGCAAACGCCGAAAGCAACCCACTAAATGCTGCTCCTAACTCTGATCCTATATCCATGTCAAGTAACTCAGTTGCTCCAATGCAGGGAAGCAACACCTTCATACCCTTTGGTGGAAATCTGACTCAAGTAGTCTCGGTGAAACTTGAGAAGAAAAATTTCTTGTTGTGGCAGAATATGATTCTGCCTATAATCCGTGGTCACAACCTGGAGAGCTATATTCTGGGAACAAAGACGTGTCCCCTTGAATTCATAACTACTCAACTCACTGGTGAAAGCGGCACCAGTGTTGAAATGGCAAGAAATCCTGAATTTCATCAATGGATGTCAACTGATCAATTGCTGATGGGCTGGCTCTAATCTTCGATGACTCCTGACATTGCAATGAGAGTCATGGGAGCTAACAATTCCAGTGAACTATGGATAGCCATAAAGGAAAGTTATGGTGTGCAAAATAGATCAAGAATCACCTTCCTAATTGGTGAACTCCAAAAATCAAGGAAAGGGACCATGAGTATTGACCAATACTTGAACAAAGTAAAATCGCTTTCAGACAACCTTGAAATAGCTGGAAAAGCTATTCCTCTTCCTAACCTGATTACTCAAGTTTTGGTTGGGCTAGATGAAGAATTCACACCAATTGTTGTCCAGATCAATGGTCGTGACCATATCACTTGGGGTGAACTGCAATCAACCCTCATGACATTTGAAAGTAGGCTTGAACACCTTAATTCAGTCAGAAACGAATTAGCAGGTATCAACCTCGAGCAAACTTTAGTCAACTTCACACAAAGATCTGGTTTCAACCAACCTCACTTCAGATCCTTTAGGCCAACTCTGGTGGAAGATTCACCAACTATAATAATTTCAGAGGAGGACGAAGAGGCAGAAACACAGGTCGAAATTCATATGGTGGTGACAGGCCTCTATGCCAAGTTTGTGGCAAAATTGGGCACAAAGCCAATATCTGTAATTTCAGATATGATGAAAGATACTCAGGCACATCTCCAAATCAGAGAACCAACTATAGTCCCTCTCCATTATTGCCTCCAAGCACGCAAGTGATCGGCGTGGTTCGACATCGGAGCCCGATGAATCGCATTACAACAGCAGATAAAGGAAACATCACTGCCTCAACCGAATACACTGGTAAGGAGAAGGTTATGGTTGGAAATGGTAATAAGTTACATATATCACATTTTGGCATCACTCATATCCCAGCATTGAATGACAAAACACTTGTGTTAAGTAAATTGCTTCTTGTTCCTGAGATAAGAAAAAATCTCATAAGTGTCTCCCAACTAACTTTTGATAATCAAGTATATATGGAGTTCCATTCTAATTGCTGTTTTGTGAAGGACATGCTGACGAGGGAAGTCTTGCTGCAAGGGAAGCTTAAGGATGGCTTGTATCAACTGGATCTACCTCACTAAACCTCAAAGTGTCGGTCTCTAAAGCCTACATCTCTGAATAAACACTACTGCAATCTCACCTCTATCAGTCACAGCCAAGAGTCAAATATCAGTAAAGAGTCATGTCAAGAGTCTTTAAATTCCCTATTAGATGTATGGCATAAGAGACTTGGACATCCATCTAGTCAAGTGATATCTCAAGTGCTCAAGATTTGTAATCAAAAAGTAAAAGGAAATGAAGCCAAATCATTCTGTGATGCCTGCCAATTTGGAAAATCTCACCTGTTGCCCTTCTCATTATCCACTTCACGTGCAAAAACTCCCCTGGAACTCATACATACCGACGTATGGGGACCAGCACCTGTTCAAACTAGTTCAGGCTTCAAATATTATATAACCTTTCTAGACGACTTTAGAAGATTTGCATGGATATACCCTCTAAGACAGAAATCTGAGGCACTAGGTGTATTTATCAACTTCAAAAAACTTGTTGAAAATAAGTTTACAAGTAAAATCAAAATTCTACAAGCTGATTGGGGGGGTGAATACAGATCATTCACCAAATTTTTAACACAAGAAGGGGTTGAATTTAGGCATCCTTGCCCTTACACTTCTGCTCAAAATGGAAGGATAGAGAGAAAACACAGGCATGTTGCAGAAACAGGCCTGACTCTTTTAGCTCAAGTTAAACTACCTTTAAAATACTGGTGGTAAGCTTTTCAAACTGCCATTTACCTCATCAATAGAATGCCTACTCCTACCCTTAAAATGAAATCCCCCTTCTCAGTCCTACACAAACAGGAGGCAGATTACAAGGCTTTAAAAATTTTTGGGTGTGCTTGCTATCCTTGCCTACGCCCTTATAAAAAACACAAGTTTAACTTCCATTCAACCAAGTGTATCTTCCTCGGTTACAACCAATCTCACAAAGGTTATAAATGCCTAAGTATGACAGGAAGAATTTACATCTCAAGGCATGTTGTATTCAATGAACTTGAATTTCCCTTTCAATCCTTATTTTCTGCTCCCAGTCAATCTAAATCTGTCATACCCGAAACTATTGTGTCATATTTTCATTTTCCATCTCAAATAAATACACCTGATCCTGCACCAAGGTTCAATGATACAATCCATTCGGAAGCTGCCAATGCTCTGCAAAACTCACCTCTCAGCTCAACTGACAATCAGCATGAAAACCTGCATAATACTGAAAGTGAGGACATAACTGATAGTCCTATAAGGGTTGAAAATGATCAAGATGTTGAATCTGAAGTTCAGCCAGCTCAAAATATTGAAAGACTTGCATCAGACCACATACATCAGCAACCAGTTAACAACAAACATCCAATGATCACCAGGGGGAAGGCTGGAGTATTTAAGCCTAAGGTTTACTTGGGTGAATCAGTTGAAATAAAACCTGAGCCCTCAGAACCTGGAAGTGTCATTGAAGCCATGATGAATGAAAATTGGAAGAAGGCTATAGAGGAAGAATTTAATGCTTTAATAAAAAATAGAACATGGAAACTTGTACCACCTTCACGAGACCACAACATTGTAGGAAACAAATGGGTCTTCAGGGTAAAAAGGAATGCTGATGGAACATTTCAGAGGCTCAAAGCAAGACTTGTTGCAAAGGGATTTCATCAAACACCTGGAATTGATTTTTCTGAAACCTTCAGTCCAGTTGTTAAAACATCAACCTTGCGAATTATACTTACTCTGGCAGTCTCAAAAGGGTGGTCAATCAGGCAAGTTGACATTAACAATGCCTTTTTAAATGGAGAACTGGAAGAAGTGGTTTTCATGAATCAACCTGAAGGCTTCGTTGACAAAACAAAACCTCATCATGTGTGTAAGCTAGAAAAGGCTCTCTATGGACTGAAGCAGGCACCAAGAGCTTGGCATGAGAAACTGAAAACAACGCTACTGAACTGGAAGTTCAGACAATCAATCGCAGACACCTCATTATTTTACTTCAAGAGTGAAAATCAGATCATCTTTGCACTTATATATGTTGACGATATTGTTGTAACAGGAAATGATACAAAGCTACTGCAAGGCTTCATCGATGAATTGAACAAAAAATTTACCTTAAAGGATATGGGACAACTTCACCACTTTCTAGGAATTGAAGTAATGTGGCATGATTCAGGGATTCATCTCACTCAAACCTGGTATATTGCTGAAATGCTGATGAAATTCAAACTGCAGAACCTAAAGCCATGTCCTACCCCTATTCTTGCTGGCAAAACTATCTCAAAATCAGATGGAGAAGCACTGAGCAATCCCTCAACTTATAGGAGTGCATTAGGAAGCCTGCAATATCTCACACACACACGACCTGACATTACTTTTGCTGTCAACAAACTCAGCCAATTCTTACAAGCACCAACGTCTATACATTGGCAGGCCTTAAATAGAGTGATAAGGTATCTTAAAGGCACAATGAATCAAGGACTCTGGATACGGAGAAGTGATATACTAAACTTATATGGATTTTCAGACGCAGATTGGGCCTCCTATCCTGATGACAGGAGATCTACTGGAGGCTATTGCATCTATCTAGGAGATAGCTTAATAGCTTGGTCATCAAAGAAACAACACGTGGTTGCAAGATCCAGTACAGAATCAGAGTACAGATCATTAGCTTCAGCAGCCTCAGAAATCGCATGGATTCAATCCCTCTTTAAAGAACTTGATCTGCCTCAAATATCAATTCCAATCCTATGGTGTGATAACATAAGTGCAGGAGCTCAAGCAGCCAATCCAGTCTACCATGCTAGAAGAAAACACATCGAGTTGGATATTCACTTTATTAGAGACAAAGTTCTCTCAAAGGAATTGGAGGTTAAATATGTGCCATCATCCGATCAAATTGCTGATCTTTTAACCAAAGGTCTTACTCATTCAAGGTTCAACTTCCTTAAAGACAAGCTTGGAGTTACCTTAGTACCATCCAGCTTGAGAGAGGGTGTAAGAATTAATTTACACTTCAACATTCCACCTCAACCTCCAGCTCACTCCTTGCACTAACGGTTCTGTCCTTGCTGTATTTTCTGTTGCACCAGATTTTTCATCACCACTTCTTGTTGTAAATAGATTCCCTACATTATCCTAATTATATGGATCAATCACCACCTGTAATTTCTAGAAGCTTCTTGTAACCTATAAATTAGCTAGCAGCTGAAGCAATACAATATTCGAAATCCATTTTATCCATTGCCTTATAATTCTAACTTGGCCAAACATTTCCGACTTCAATGTTGGTTCATATCATTCGGTAGCTGGTAAATTTGTCATATTTTTGCATTTTCCACATATGTGCATCTAAGCAAGATCGCTTATGGTGAAAAGTTGATGGATCTGATTGGCCGATGTACCATGAGTTATCAAACAATCACATTCCATTTCACCAAACTTGATTCCACCAAAATGCTTTCAATCTACCCTTCATCCTCTAGCCCAAGCGACCATCAAAGTTAGGAACAATGGATGTATCTAAGTAGATTAGTTCGCTGGTCAGGTTAATTTACGATGTATGCTAGATTAGTTCACAAATGTATTCAACTTATAACATTTCTTTATATCAATGAGAAATTTCTATTTTTATTACATTTGGCTCGCTTAAGAACGAGTAAAAATTTAAAGCATCATTCAACTTTATTGAATTTGCATTTCATTAATAATACTTTCTTAAGTACATGACATTCCAAGGGTATTTAAGAAGTTCTCCATCTTCACCCTCCTCGAGCTTATATATTCCTAATCTAATAACTTCGATTAATTTGTATGGTCCTTCCTACTTTGGACCTAGCGAACTGGAGCTCATTTATTTGTCGACGATAAATACTTTATTTAGTACCAAGTCCTCTAATTTGGAACTTTTCCTACGAACTTTGAAATTGAAATATCTTTCAATCTTTTTGTGATATACGACGAGCTTAACATGATTCTCTTTACACTTTTCCTCTATAAGGCCCAGGTTCACGTTTATAGCCTCTTCATTTCATTCTTCGACATAACCTATTCTCGTCCAACATACCCCAATTTCGATGGCGCCATGGCTTCCATCCTATAGGCTAAGGAGAAATGAGTTTTTCCTGTAGCGATTTTCGTGGTGGTGTGATAAGACCATAAAATTTGCCGCAGTTCATCGGCCTATAATCCTTTCATAGTGTCCAACTTCCTTTTTAAGATGTTTATTAGCATTTTATTCACTGTTTCTACTTGTGCGTTAACTTGAGGGTAAGATGAAGTGGAGAAGTATCTTCAAATCCCAATTCGTCGTACATTGCTTTCAATTTTTTCCTTGAAATTGCGTGCCATTATTCGATATTAAGGAGTTCGATGCTCAGAACAACAAATAATATAATTTTATATGAATTTTCAAGTATTAGCCTCAATGATATTTGCGAGGGGTCGCTTCTACCCATTTAGTGAAGGAGTCTGCCGCCACAATTATGAACCTCATATTTGAACTTTCCCAGGCAATGGTCCTGCGAAGTTAATACCTCACTTTGCGAAAGGCCAAGGGTGGTTGCTAGTTAGTAGCTCTTTTATTCTGGCATTTTCTAGTGGGGCTCATAGTATCATTTCTCATATTCGGCAGTAATACCCTTGTTTCTAGGCTTTTTGTGCCATGGAATACCCATTGCACGTGATTTTCGCATATACCCTCATGTATTTTTTTCATTACACACGTCGCTTTATCTTCGTCTGCGCATCTTAGCAGAGAAAGTGTGTGCCCTCACTTGAATAGGATGTCTCCTTCTAATGTGTACCTTGCGGCTCTTATCCTTAATTTTTGTGCTACCTTTCTATTTTCAAGAAGTGTCCTATTTTTTAGATAGGATATGATGAGAAGCATCCATGAGATTTTATCCTGTATCTACAAAGTTTCATTTTTTTAAAGTTAACTAATGGTTTTGATAATGATTCTACGAGTATTGTTTTGAACAAATCTACATCATTTGTGCTCGCCAGTTTTGATAGTCTATCTACATATTCGTTTTCCTCTCTAATGATTTGAGAGAGCTCAAATTTTCCAAAGTATTGAGACAATTTCGTAACCACTACTAGATAAGTAACTAATATTGTATCCTTGGCCGTGAACTTTCTTTTGTGTTGATTTCTACCAATTGTGAATCATTTTTTCCTTCTATACTTCGAGCCTACATTTCCCTTGTCAATCGTAGGGAGGTTAATAAAGCTTCATATTTAGCTATATTATTTGTTGTTTTAAACTCGAACCTTAATGCACAGTTTAATTTATGCCATTTTTGGGCTTGTTAGAATTATACCTGCTTTGACACGAGTGTCTCCTGACAATCCGTCTACAAACAATTTTCATGTTTTCTGTTCAGGATTTTCCCCTTGAATGGGAACATCCGAGAGTTCCATAATAAAATCTGCTAATGTTTGTGCTTTGATTGTGGATTGCCCCTTAGAACTTATCTTGAATTATCCCAATTCTAATGTCCATTTCATTAGTCTTCCTGACGCATCAGGTTTCTGTAATACCTCCTTAAACGAAAAATTAGTTAGTACTTCGATACTGTAGCTCTGAAAGTATGGTCATAATTTTCATGATGCTATGACTAAGGCGAGGGCCATCTTTTCTATATTTAGATATCTCGCTTCTGCTTCGTATAGTGTTTTTATGTAATAAACGATAATTGTTCCTGCATTTCCTCTTTTATCGGGACAGAACTGAATAGCACTTTAGAAATTGCTAAATATATTAGTAACTTTTCCTCGTTTATTGGCTTAGCTAATAATGGCACATTTTCTAGGTGTTCTTTCAAATCCTGGAATGCTTGCTAGTATTCACTTTTTTATTTGAATTTTTTATTTTTTTTTTCAACACTTGGAAGAAAGGGGAGCATTTATATTTTGCTCGTGATACAATTTTGCTTAAGGCGACGACTCTTTCTGTTCTGCTTTGTACTTTTTTTGGCTTTGTTGGGAACAACATTTTAATAAGTGCTTGAGTTTTATCGAAGTTCACTTCGATACTTTGTTGATTTACCATGTATCCAAGGAACTTTTCGAATTTGATTCCAAAGACGCGTTTTGGTAGATTGGGTTTCATTCTATATTTTCACAACATGTTAAAGGCTTCTTCGAAATACTTTGAGTGACTTTTAGCTTGGAGGCTTTTGAAGAGTATGTCATCGATGTATACTTCTATTATTTTCCCAGGTTGTCAGCAAATATTTTGTTTACTAGCATTTTATAGGTGGCCCCAACGTTCTTTAGCCCTAATGGTATTACCTTATAACAATATAATCATTGATCTATTACGAAGGCAATGTATTCCTCATCTGATCCATACATAAGGATCTAATTATATCCCGAGTATGTATCTATAAAACTTAGTAGTTCATGTCCTGCGATTGCATCTACCAACTAATCAATTCTTGGGAGCGGAAAATTGTCCTTGGGACATGCCTTATTTAAGTCTATGAAATCTTAGCACGTTTGTCATTTTTCGTTGCTCTTTGGCACTAATATTGGAATACATACCCAAAATAGGTATTTAGCCTTTCGGATAAAGTCATTTTCTAATAATTTGTCTACTTCATTTTTTAATACTTTGTACTTCTCAACACTCATTTGTCGTATCCTTTGAATTTTAAGTTTTATCTTGGGATCAATTTTCAAGGGATGACATGCCACTTTAGGATCTATTCCTACCATGTCAGCATACTTCCATGCGAACACATCTAGGTTTGCTGTCAGAAGTTTTTTAGCAGGCGTTTAATAGGCTTGCCCAGTCCCTTGTCGATTTTCAGAGCCTTACTTGTGTCTTTTGAACTAATGAAAAAACTCTCTGGTTCTTTGACTACAATCACTTTTGACATGTAGATAGTTATGCTAGGATCAATTAAGTCATCGATTTCAAGTTTCTTCTCGAGATTACTTAACTCAACTACAGTAATTAAGTTCTCATTGGGAGTTCGCATGGCTCTTTCTCTTGAGTTATTTTCATGATTCCTTCGCAGGATTCTTGATTATGTTTTAAAGAAACTTAGTCTTTATTCGTCGAGAACCTCACATACGATTGATAGAGGGAAACTATCATATTTGCCCGTTTCATGGCAGACTGCTCGAGAATTTTGTCATACGCGAATTTTTCCTTTATAATGTTGAAATCCATTTATTCATTGAAAGGATAATATGGCACAATAATGCAATGGCTATTGGGCCAAAAATTGAGTTAGCCCAGCTAGAATTGAAGTCCAGCCCAAAGTTCTATTGGTTTTGTTTCTGGTGCAAAAACGTGTTTGTGAAGAGGCTTAAAACCGTAATTTTACTTACCTGATTTTGAACGCTCGTGATGTCGCCAAGTGTCACCTCCTACACCATTGGACGGACGACCTTTAGGTGACTCATTTAAAAGCGAATTCTCTAGGGTTTGGGACTCACTTGGCTTCTCGACTCTTCCATTCTTGTTCTCTGCGCCATTCTTCGAGAGTCCTCTTCTCTTCTCTGTAGAAATCAAATCTGCTTATTTGATTTCCTGTTTCCTCTCAATAGTTTGCAAATCTTGTGTGATTACATTGAATGAGGTTTGATTCTTGTGTGAATCGTGTGTTATCAGTTGAGAGAGTTCATAATTTGTGTAATAATAAGCCTAGTCTGAGTGCTATACTTTTGTATCTTTACCTTGGGTTGATTCGAGCACTAGTGATGTAAAATCTTGGACTGTGGGTCTTAATATAAAGAGATACGTTTCTTCTCTTTTTGCAGTTTATATTTTGTGTTTTAGTTCAGTTTATATTGTGTTCAGATTTCGGTTTCTTGAAGTTATGATTTCAGTTCTTGTTTTCTGTATTTCATATACATATATCTGTTGATCTGTGAGCTAACCAGTGTGATCTCCTCCCAGCAATAGTATCAGAGCTTAAAGGAGGGAGTTCTTAACGCTTGCTTGGCTCGATTCTTCATACTGACTGCAAACTTGAGCTGCTTTGCGTTTTTCTTGAAACCCTAATTAAAGGGGATTGGTGAGATCTTTTCAGTTATTCGGTTATCACGTTTTCTATTAAGATGTATATTGGGTTGGGTGTTCCGAATCAAGTTTGGTGTCTGATCTTGTGTGATTATACTACCTGATTGATTATATTACCCTATTAGTTATACTGTTTTGGTTGTTTTTCCTGTTAATTGAGATTATTGCATTGATTGGGTGTTCTGCCTAGTGAAGTGTATTCATTTTTACATTTTGAAAACCTGAATCGAAGACTCCTCGTAATTCCTTTGTCCAGAAACCTTGAGTTGTCTGGAATCTAAGGGTTACTTGGACAAAAGTCGAGATTCTTGATATTCTTGCTTACTGAAAATTACTCTGCAGTATTTGTTCAAACTTGATTGAATTCTGTGAAACAAGTCTTAATGTATCTGCTCTCTGTACTTGAAATCTATGTACTATTCTGTGTCCCTTGTGTAGTGATACTACTCTGATCTACATTGCATGATTTCTGGTTTAGTGTCTGACTGACCTGTATACATTCATTTCGTTAAGTTTTTTTTTTAAGATAACTTCAAAATTTGAAATGGAAGTTTTTAATGACAAATGAGACTTCAGTCTCTGGCGTCAGAAAATGAGAGCTCTTTTACTTCAACAAAAATGTGCTAAAGCTATTGATGAGTCACGGCCTACTGATCTTGAATCCACTAAAGTGACTGAATAAGATGAAACTGCATGGAGTACTGTTTTCATGTATTTATCTGACAATGTGATTAGAGAAATTGGTGAGACTAAGACTACTGCTGAATTGTGAAAAAAATTGAAGAAAACTTATTTGAATAAAGCTATGCCAAATAAAGTTTATATTCTAAAACAGTTTTTTGGTTTTAAACTTGATCCTTCTCTTGACATTGAGTCTAATATTGATAGATTCAATAGATTGACCCGTGACCTAGCCAACTGTGACGAGAAACTCTCAAGTGGTCAGTTGACTGTGGTCTTATTGAATTCAATTGGTGATAAATATAAAGATGTTAAAAATGCAATTGAATATGGGAGGGACACTCTATCTACTGAAGTGATCATTAATGCTTTAAGGTCTAAAGAGTTAGAATTAAAATCTGACAAGAAAGAATCTGTTAGTGGCATTAATCTGATGATGAAGTCCAAGTTTAATCCCAAAAATGGCAATTTCAATAAGAGACCTGGACATAAGAAAAATGGCAATTTTAAGGACAAAAATAAAATGATGACTAAAGGGAAAAAATGCTTTTCTTGTTTAGAAGAAGGTCATTTTATTAAAGATTGTCCTAAAAGGCTTTATGACTCTAAAAACAAGTCTAAAAATGATGGTGGAGCTACTTTGGCTTACAATGAGTCTAATATTGATGAAGTTTATATGACTGCAAGCTGTCCACCTTGCTAAGAGTGGATTCTTGACTCTGGTTGCACTTATCATATGGGTCCTGAATTATTTTCTGATTTTGAAAATGTGACTGGTGGAAAAGTTTTAATGGGTAATCACATAACATGTCAAGTAAAAGGTGTGGGGACTATCACTTTAAACTTAAAAGGGAATAATAAGTTGATTATTGAGAAGACTAGATATGTTCCTGACTTGCAACGTAATCTGATTTCCTTAAGGGTTTTAGATGACCTTAACTTTGACATTGTTATCAATAAGGGTTACATTAAAATCTTTAGGGACTCTCAACTGATTGTAGAAGTCCCCAAGAGACATGGTCTTTACATTTTACAAAGTAAAAATTTTTTGGAGTCCACTTCAACAGTAATCTCAGTCTCACAGGATAAATCACAAATGTGGCACAAGAGAATGGGCCATATAAGTGATAAAGGTCTTCAGATTTTGAAAAAACAGGGTGTTTTTGGCAAAGATAACATTGAAAAATTGAGTTTCTATGACTATTGCATTTTAGGAAAGCATAATAGGCTTCCATTCTTACCTGGAATGCATAAAACTACCTCCATACTTGAATATTTGCATGCTGATCTGTGGGGACCAGCAACTGTGTGTACTCCTTCTGGTTTTAAATATTATTTGTTTGTCATTGATGATTTTTCAAGAAAAAATTGGACTTTTCTGTTAAAATCAAAATCTGACACTTTTAATGTTTTTAAAGAATGGAAACTTTGAGAACCAAACTGATAAGAAAATTAATGTTCTAAGACTTGATAATGGTTTGAAATTATGCAATTATGAGTTTGATGAAATGTGCAAATCATCTGGTATGTTAAGGCATAGAACAGTCACACACACACCACAACAAAATGGTTTGACTGAAAGAATGAATAGAATTATTCTTGATAAAGTTAGATGCATGTTGTTGTGTTCTGACCTGCCTAAATTTTTTTGGGGTGAATCAGTTAAGACTTATCTGATAAATAGATGCCCTACTAATGCTATAAACTTTAAGATCCCTGAGGAAAAATGGAGAGGAAAACCAGTTGACTTTAGCAATTTGAGAGTGTTTGGGTGTCCTGCCTTTGCACACCAAACTGAAGGTAAACTGGAACCTAGAGCCCTCAAATGTGTTTTTTGGGGCTATGGGGAAGGGGTTAAAGGCTATAGACTTTGGGTTAGAGAGCTGAAAGGCTATAAGGTCATTATAAATAGAAATGTGGTATTTAATGAGGATGACATGCCCTATTTTAAGTCTGAACAGCAACATGCAGACCTGTTTGAGACTCCTGAACAATCTGAAAATGTGAGAAAAGGGTTGAGTTTAAGGTGGAGCAACCTGGGGAGGGTTCTGACCATTCTGCCCCTCTAAATAATAACCAACCTGAAGCTGAAATTGAACCTGGTGAGGTTCCTGAGCCTGTACAGCCCTTAGTTGATTACCAACTTGTTAGGGATAGGGAAAGAAGGACCATTAGACCTCCAGCTAGGTTTGAGGATGATGTTTCCTTGTTGTTCTATCATGATATGATTGAGGATGAACCGGAATCCTATGAAGAAGCTTTGGGTAGCAAAGATTTCAAGCAATGGCTTGCAGCAATGCAAGATGAGATGGAGTCTCTTCACAAAAATAAGACATGGACCTTGGTAAAAAGACCGGAGGGTAAGAGGGTTGTGGATTGTAAATGGATTTTTAAAATAAAAAGGGGTGAACAAAGTGAGAATGACATAAGATATAAAGCCCGTTTGGTAGCAAAATGTTTTACTCAAAAAGAAGGAGTTGATTTCAATGAAATATTTTCACTCGTAGTAAAATTTACTACAGTTAGAGTCATTCTTACCTTGACCACTCAATTTAATTGGGAATTAGACCAATTAGATGTAAAAACTGCTTTTCTAAATGGAGAATTAGAAGAAACCATTTACATGAAACAACCTAGAGGATTTGAAGTGACTAATAAATCTGACTTAGTATGCCTTCTTAAGAAATCTCTATATGGCTTAAAACAAGCTCCAAGACAATGGTATAAAAAATTTGACAATTTTGTACTTGGACTTGGGTTTAAGAGAAGTAACTTTGATACTTGTCTTTATTGTAAGGGTCAAGGCGGAGCTAATTTACTTTAGCTACTCATTTATGTAGATGACATGATATTAGCAAGTCATGACATAAAAGAGATTGAGCTAATTAAAGACAAACTAAAATCTGAATTTGAAATGAAAGACTTAGGTCCGGTGAGAAATATTTTAGGTATGGAAGTTAAGAGAGATAGAAGAGAAGGCATACTAAGTCTTAGTCAAAAATCCTATATTTTGAAATTACTTAGTAAGTTCTCTATGGCTGAATCCAAAAGTGTTAGTGTCCCTTTGGCTAATCATTTTAAACTATTAAATGATTTATGTCCTAAAACTAAAGAAGAGTTTGAAAGAATGGCACAAGTGCCTTATCCTAATGCAGTTGGGTCTGTTATGTATCTCATAGTGTGCTCTAGACCTGATTTGGCATATTCTATAAGTGTTTTGAGTAGATATATGACAAATCTAGGTAAGACACATTGGGAAGCCATGAAGTGGTTTCTTAGGTACATTAAGGGGACCTCAAACTTAGGGATTCAGTTTAGAAAACAAGCTGAAGGTGTTATTTTGAAAGGGTTTACTGATTCTGATTATGCAGGTGATAGGGGCAATAGAAAATCTACTTCTTCATACATGTATACTTTGTGTAATTCATGCATAAGCTGAAAATCTCAGCTTCAAAAGATTGTGGCTTTGTCTTCAACTGAGGCTGAATACATTGCAGCCACCGATGCTATCAAAGAAGGAATTTGGTTAAAATGATTACTTAATGAATTTTGTTTTATTAATGAATTTGTTCTTTATTCTGATAGCCAATCTGCAATTCATTTAAGTAGAAATCATGTTTTGCACAATAGATCTAAGCATGTTGATGTTAGATTTCATTTTATTAGAGATGTTATTTCACAAGGTGTTGTGAAACTTGAAAATGTATCTACTAATTATAATTCTGCTGATGTAGGTACAAAAGTTCTACCTTTAAACAAATTTCTGGACTGTTTGACCTTGCTGAATATTGCACCTTGCTGCTGATCTATGTTTACTGCAGTTCTGTGCTAATGATATCTGCGTTTTGAGTAACTATTGATGTTTGAATCATTGTACAAAGGTGGAGTATGAAAGGATAATATGGCACAATGATGCAATGGCTATTGGGCCAAAAATTGAGTTGGCCCAGCTGGAATTAAAGTCCAGCCCAAAGTTCTGTTGGTTTTGTTTCTGGTGCAAAAACGTGTTTGTGAAGAGGCTTAAAACCGTGATTTTACTTACCTGATTTTGAACACTCGTGATGTCGCCAAGTGTCACCTTCTACACCGTTGGATGGACGACCTTTAGGTAACTCATTTAAAAGTGAATTCTCTAGGGTTTGAGACTTACTTGGCTTCTCGACTCTTCCATTATTGTTCTCTGCGCCGTTTTTCGAAAGTCCTCTTCTCTTCTCTGTAGAAATCAAATCTGCTTATTTGATTTCCTGTTTCCTCTCAATAGTTTGTAAATCTTGTGTGATTACATTGAATGAGGGTTGATTCTTGTGTAAATCGTGTGTTATCAGTTGAGAGAGTTCATATTTTGTTTAATAATAAGCCTAGTCTGAGTGCTATACTTTTGTATCTTTACCTTGGGTTGATTCAAGCACTAGTGATGTAAAATCTTGGCCTGTGGGTCTTAATATAAAGAGATACGTTTCTTCTCTTTTTGTAGTTTATATTTTGTGTTTTAGTTCAGTTTATATTGTGTTTAGATTTTGGTTTCTTGAAGTTATGATTTCAGATCTTGTTTTCTGTATTTCATATACATATATCTGTTGATCTGTGAGCTAACCAGTGTAATCTCCTCCCAACATTCACGATATTCCTTTGGTTCCTCTCCTATTTTCTCTAGTAGAGTGGCCTGTCTGCAAAGGATTGGGCCGCCTCTAGTGAAGTAGTGAGATTCTGAAACAGGAATTCATGGATTATATTTTTACATTCAATCAAAAGCTTCCTCATATAAAATGTTCAATGTGCTTCCATTATCTAGGAGCATATGGTGAAAAGATTCTCCAGCTATTATTTCCTGAATGACTACTATCCCATCTTCAGGAACTGAATTTTCACCCCTAGATTCTACAGATTCAATTGAACAGGTTATAGATCTCGAATTACCTGAATTCTCGAATGTTTCTAAAGCTGATCCTCGTCCGATAGGTTTACCTTTCAAGTTTATTTTTTTGTTATCAGAGCAGTGTGTTCAGTCGTTAACACTTTGAGGTATTTTACCATTTCCTATTTGGTTTTTTGTTACTAACCTCTTCTTCTGTAGACGTCAACGTTGAGCAGAGGATAGATCTTCTTACAACTTCTCTTTGATATCCTCCCGCTGTTGCTCTATATTTGCACTGCTGGTGACTGGATCACAACTGATCTCTTTACTCCCAATCTATATCGTTTTTACCTCTTTCGAATTTACTTGTGTTGGCTCATTTTTGAAGATTTCATTGATTTCTCAACTTCAATGGATAGATTCATGATTTTCTTTGTTCAATTTTCAATAGACGACGCCAATTTCTTGACCAAAAAATTATGATCAACATAGACCTCTCACCTAGCCAGGACTTTCTTCTCCTATACTATCTGGTTTTGATGCTCAAAACTAAGTAAGAGGAGAAATAGCTATTTAGGATGGAGAGATTTTAATTTGAATGCCTTCCTCCTTTCGGATATGATTATTTATTTATTTCCTTCAAGACTTTGTGGTTGAAAATGGGATGTTTGTTTGGTAAAAAACATAATTTTCAAACTTTACATGATTCAATGATACATAGTTAAAAATTTAAACTATCATTTCAATAATAATTTTGGGTCACTAGGTTTAGTGGTTTCTTTATTCAATTCGATCGTTCTCCATCAAGTTTAATAACCACGCAAAGAATAATTTATTATCGAAAAACTTAATACCCACTCCGTCCATAAAGATATGCTTGCTTTCCTTATTCATTTATCTCAAATTATAGGTCATTTTTCTTTTTGAGAATATAGTTAATTTCTTAATTTTCTAATATATCCTATTTAATATTCATTGTTATCTACAAATATGAACTTGTTATAAACTAGAGAGAGAGAAAAAAAAGAGAATAGAGATAAGTCAATAGACTTATGTATTTTATTGAGAACTAAAATTATATATTTGTGGGGAATGATTAGGGATACAATTGTAATAATTTCTAGAATTGTAGGGGTGCAATTGTCATTCACTAATAAACTTACTATTTACAACATTCTCCCTTGAATGACACATCACAAAATATCTGTCTCGTTAAAAATCTTATCAAGAACATCCAGTGGGACAAAATTTGATTGAATGAAAAAGAGTACAACTGTTCCCCTGATTTCAATCACGGTATGAATTCATCCTTATCTTGTACGCCAGTGTATTTAATAATACAATTCTCATGTTGTCTTATAATAGTCTTCAAATAACACCATCTTCATACAAGATATTTATCAACTTTTGATGACTGTAGTAACATGATGATTCGAAAAATAGCTCTTGTTGATCTCTTCGGGAATATCATATATATCAAAGTATTATTTTGAGGGTAAATATCTTGTATGTTATGAACATTTGTTACAAAAAGAATATGCTTCGTTAAAAACCTTATTAGGAAAAATCCCGCGAAAAAAATCATAATAAATGAAAAGGAGTGCATTAGTCTTTTGAATACGCTATGAAATTTGTTTCGTTAAAAGCCTTGTCTTGGTCAAGGAAAAAAGAGTCAACGCGTATTTACTCTCCCTCATGATAATATAACTTGAATTATGTTTCAAGCATATTAAATCATTCAAGAATAATATTAAATTTATATAAGATAAGTTGAATATAATCATGCTTATTATAAGCATATCAAATTTCATGCATTGCCATGCTAACAATGTAGATAATTGTGATTACATCTATTTATACAAGTCTTCGCAAAAATTCATTATATAAAGAGTCGTACATTTTATATTACGGCTTTACTTTTTCTATTTTCATTTTGCATAAATATCCACCTCAGGTATTCAAACTATAGATCCAGAAACTTCAAATTTCTCTAGTGATTCAATTTTGCTAGGATTTCATTCTTTTATTTTCCCATTTATTTATTCAATCAATATATTTCAACGAATTTATTTCGATTTCTCGCTATTCATAATATGATATATATCATGTAAAAAAGTGTTGTCGACAATTTTTTCTTTTCAATTCTATTTCTTTCTCCATAATGACATAATTTATTGAGATGTCTCAATTTTCGTTATTTTGGGCACTAAACATCTTCTGGATTTTTAAAACTTGTCATATCTAAATACTCTTCAAGAGTATATGTCTCCTTAATATGACCATCTTTACTAATTGCTCCATTTTCGTTTGGAGATTTTTATATTAGAATCGAATATCATCACGCTTCAGCATGCTATCAAATATAATATTAACTAATTGTCATTTAGGATTTTAATTCGATTTGGAACATTTAAAGCTGGTTTGTGAGATATTATTGATATCTTTGGTTAGTAAATGCATTTAAGTGAATTTTTTGTCGAACTTCTGGTTTGAATGATCTTTTGCGAGATTTAGATGATGATGCATTTGTACATTATTTTCAATTTCTTAATTCCTCCCCTAATACTGAGAGAATTATCCAATCAAAATTGACAATCAGCAAAATGCATTATTAAATATCGTCCATTTGAGATTCAAACTACGCATTTCTTCTCGACATTCTTTACGTGTATTCTCGGTGAAATGTGGTAGATTAGTTACACATATATTGCACTATCAATTAATTAGATAAAGAAATCAGGCTTTGACCATAAGCCAATTATAATAGGGAGAACTTGATGTTGGCATATGCATAACAACATTCCCTAAATAGAAAAGGGAAGTACTTTATTCTCAATTAATTGGAGGCGTTTAATAAAAAATAGTGCTAAATCATTTATCGACATCTCAACTAATACTTTTAAAATGTTGAGATTTATGATTACTAGCATTAACAAAACACACCGTCTTGATTGTATAATCTGAAAATTATGTTCATAATTTAAAAATTGAGCAGTAATTTCATAAACTTCAGATTGCGAATACCATGCAATCATTTAGTATATATACCAAACGTATTAGATATAAATAATATCTAGATGGTCAATGTGGTAGGTGATGAGCCCCATTTATCACCCTAATTAGTTTTTAGAAAGATAGGGAATTCAGTCCCTATTTTAGTTTGTAATGTTTAATGATAAATTATTGATAAAGAGAACAAATAATATATAAGAATTCATTCGATTGAAAAATCTTCTAGTCGTTCGTTGAATGTCCATTTGAATTTTTAATTTCGCATCATTATTTATCCAATGATGGTCCAACTGGTAATACCAAACAATAAAATCAAATTGAACTTATGGTTTAATATAAGATATAATCCAATTATTTAATTTCGAAGAATATGATTAAATATTGTCATCATATAATAATCAATCAAGTAGACAGATTAATCTATGTCAATTTGACATAAGTCATGTTTTCAAAAAGGGATAAACATGAATTCAAAATGATATATTTTTCAAAATATGTGTTACTTCGATAGTACATTGTTTTTTACTATTGTTTCTTCAAGAATAATACATCCATATTCTTTTGAATTATTGAAAATTATAATTCATGCGTTTCAAGAGCGATAAATTAATATTCCTCTTGAATATTAATAATATAAGAAATTATTATACTTTAAAAATTACAATCCAATATTGAGTCCTTTAATTTATGTTTCTTCAGAAATACAATGAGATATATATTATTCGGGATATTTGGCTATTTGCTACTTTGAGAGCACGCTATACTTTATTATTGCTTTTTCAAGAGTTATAGATCAATATTCTCTTGAAATATTAAAAATTATAATTACATGGAATCACATATTATTATAATAAGTTGTATAAGAATTTACCCTTCAAGAGTAAAAATATAATTTCCGTTAAATCGTATTTAATTATACTCTTCGGGATTAAATAAAATCTAACTAAAATATTTATCAATAATAATATGTTAGTTCGGGAGCAATAATATTCTTTTAGAATATTAACAATATTTTGCTACTTCAGCTCTAAAAAAAGTATTATTTAAAAATTTAACTTCAGAAGTATATTTTCTAGCTGAATATTAATATTTGTAGAGTTGTGCTTCTTCTAGAGCAACAATGAGATAAATTATCAATTTAAAAAAATAACATCTAAATTTATTTAATCATGTTAAAAAATTATTTATTATAATGCATGTGTTAGGAAAAAAATTTCATATACACACAATGCAATATTAAAATCATCAACCATGCATTAATATGTTATTAAAAGCATTAAAATATGCGTTGAAGGCATAATAATTACTTCAATTAACCACAATAAAAATATAATATAATATAATTAATTGGGAGGTTTTAATTAAAAATATTCATATTTACCCTTAATTTTCAATATCGCAAAACTGATTTTATTTAATATTGAAGGCTTGACCAAAAATAGATTTTGATACTTAACGATTAAGAAAAAGTTATGCAAACAAGTTGTGTAGAGAGAGAGAGATTTGACACATACAAACATGATGTGTACTGATCTGACATTATCATCATTTTTTAATAGAAAAATTGGCATACGAACATTGGCGAGCACACACACAAACACAATAGAAAGTAGAGAAAAAGAAGTAACATGTTCATATGTAAATAGAAAAATTTACACGTCACCACTTAATTTTGGTATACGTGACAGATGATTATGCTTATAAAAATTATTATCTTTTAACTAATTCTCTTTGATTTTGAAAGAATCGTGCTGATAACATGTAATAAATACACTTATTCGTGGTATTAAATCATTATATTTTATTATCTTTTGAATTAAATTCTACATAATTTAAGTTATATTATGTTTTATAAGTAAAACTTCATGTTTAATGAAAAATTGGAGAAAAAAATGTAAAAGTGACGAAAAATAGTAAATTGAAGATGAAACTTTGAAAACAAAAATTACATTAAATGAGTTCGAGTTAAATGGGTCTCAATAGAGTTGTATCGAAAATTTTAATTGGAGGTCCAAATTACATCTATATCTATAAGATACGATAAAGAGGGAGGGGACGGACAGAAAAGAAATAGAACCAGAAGAGGATTGCGGCGCTATAGCAAGCAGGAAAAAGAAAAAAAGAGAAAGAGGAGAGAGAAAGGAAAACAGAAAAAGAAGAAAAACGGCCAGAAGAGGAGAAGAAAGGGAAAGAAGAAAAAAAGGAAAAGAAAACAAAAGAAATGAAGAAAGGCAAACACCAGAAATTTTCACGTTTCATCAATTTTTGATGATATCTTTCCATTTTTACATATTTTTATTTTTACAATATAAATAACTAATTTTTATATTAGGGAAAATAATGTAGTTGACTTGTGATGCTTTATTTTTTTATTCAAGATTTCTATGATTTATTTATTTATGTGTTGGTTTTATTAAGAGTTTAACGCATTAAATTTCCTGATCAATAATTGATTATTATGTGAGTCTCTTACGAATCTAAATGTGAGTTTGAGATTTAAACCATATAGTAAAATTCGGTAAATTAGTATAACGTGTAGAAATACTTATACTGAGTAATTATTGCGGTCATAATATGAATTCTTAGAACTAGTGTTTCGTTTAACTAAAATTGATTCACATAGATATATGAAATTGAACTAGTTAAATAGATTCAATGAGAACTTGAGATGTGTAAATTGAATACAATAGAAGAATTCGATCGAACACTACATTATGTTATGAATATTGAATTAAGAATAAAGGAGATCAATAGATGCAATTGTTATACCCTAATATTCATCACATATTTGAATTTTCAATTATCCATTGTTTGCAATCATTTTATATTTTCATATAGTTAAAAATAGTTAGAAAAAAATAATAACAATTATCATAAATATTTACTTGTTTTTGTCAAATATGAGTTAAAAAAACTAGATTAAGTTCTAAAGTATAGCCCCAGTGGGAACAATAATCTAAACTCAAAGATCTATTATATTACTTGTTACGATATTGTACACTTGCGATATAAAAAACGCAACAAGTTTTTGGCGCCGTTGTCATGGACTATTTACTTTTAGTCTTAATTTATTTTATTTTTAACTGTTATTTGATTTGTTTATTTCCTTTTATTTACCTTGACACTAATTTGGACTTTTACCTGCATTCTTGTATTATTATTTTCGTTCCATTTTATTTATTTTATTTTTTTATTTTTTAGGATATATTAGAGAACAAAAATAGCATGATAAAAAAATGAATGTGGTTGATTTCAACAAAATGCTTGTATGTGACTTTATCATGTGGCAACAACAATTGGCAGCTCAAGAAATTGATGAGGGAGATATGCTTGTGAGAGATTTCATAATCGGACAACGACTACGAGATATAAAAGCAGAATGTGAACTTGATGAAATTGTCTTGGGTGGCTTACCCGTTGTATTATTTCTCTCACCATAATTTGATGTGAGTGATTTGCCTATGAGATTATTTCTTCCACTGATTATTAATGAATATCAATTAAGGAAATCAAATCCATCAGACTTCCAACAAATACAACAAGAGGAGGAGACTTTCCTTAAATATGTCATTGTTTCTTTGCCAAAAGTTTTGGATACAATTGTTGAACTCGAGAAAGTTTCAAATAAAGAAGAAGAGCATGACAAGATCAAAAAAATAATTATAAGGGGCTAAAAAGAATCTGTAGCATTCAAAGAAGAGGAAATTAGCAGGCAATCGATCGACATTCTCGTTTGCTAAAAAATGGAGTTTGTGATTAAACCTTATGATGAGATCGAGGTGTACATTGTTGAGTTCAAAACGGATGATGAGAGGAAGTCATACTACTTGGAGAAGGACAAGATTAAAATTTGGAAGAAAGTTGTAATATGGAACAAAGTCACATTAAGCAAGCTAAGAAAGACCTCGAAAGACATATTCAAAGTGTCATGATACACTTGTGCAAAACTCGAGCTACATACTATAAACAAGCGCTTGTTGGGAGACAACCCAATACTTCTGTCCCTTTAATTTATTATGTTTTTTTAGATTTAGAATAATTTAGGTTAATTTAGATTAGTTTTTTTTATTAATCAATTTTAAGGACTCATCATCCACACCCCGTTTCCCCTTAGGTTTTCGATATGTTAGTTGGTTTATTAGATGTTAGAGTTAAGTAACACTTATTCTAATTAGTTGATCTTAATAATTTATTTGATTTTTCAGGAATACAACATAGCGGAACATTTAAACAAATATTTACAAAGAAGCCAACGGGAGTAATAGGAAAGTTAGCCATTGAATTACATGCTTTATTAGGAGTCTTTTCTTCACTTTCTTCCCCACCCCTTTATATGTAAATTTAGAATTAAAGATATTGAGGACAATGTCTAATTTAACTTTGGGGATGGAAAATATGAGTTTTCATTTTTTTTATTTGTTTTTGTGTACTTTTATTATTTTAGTAAAAAAAAAAAAATCTTTATGTGCTTGTGTAAGTTAGTTGACCTAACTGACAATGATGAATATATTGAACCATGAATTGATCTATGAATGGTAAATAAGTTGCATGGTTAGATTAATTTCTGTCTTTCCATATGAAATTTGATATATATTGAGCATATGAATTAAGTTAAGCATTGTGTAGGAACGAGTTGTTTCATAATTGAATATGTTGAAATGTGGACCATAGATGCTAAACCAAAAACCACTAAATTTTACATTCATGGACTAAATTTAGAATAGTTTGGGGGATTTCACTATTGTAGGAAGATGTTGAGATAAATAGGGAATTCATGTGTGAAATTAAAAATCTAGTGTAGATTGTCTAAAGTTAATATGATGCAATTGTGTGAAAATCTCAAGTTAAATGTCGTTTTACTTGAATTTGTGTTAAATTAGGGACATTGCACTAATCATGACATAAAAAAATATTTTATTAAAAAATTTCTCTTCATAACCTTTATGACTGGAGCATTTAAGCTTGTAAGGGTTTTTAAAACCAGGTGTCCTATGATCATCTAACTTGGGAGTGATCGGTCGAAAGTTTATTACATGAGTCATTTAAAAAGTTTAAGGAATAGAATGTTTCAAATAAAGGAAAAAACTTGTTCTAAAAAAAATTCAGAAAAAGCAGATGCATGAAACAGAAGACGCACTAAATGGCTTGGTTAAGTCTCAAACAATTGTTTAATAAAATCTGACTTTAGATAAGAGATTGTTACCCTAATTAAGTTTTAGAGATTGAAACAATCAAATTTAATGGAGAATCCTTATTTATTAAAATGTTGAACTGCGATTGATGAAATTTTGCCCAACAAGAGAGGTGATGATAGTAAAAAAAATAAACCTTAGTTCACACATTGGAAAAGAGGGAAAAGAATAAGTTTGGGGGTGTGTGAATCTTACGAGTGATGAAAGAACATATTTAGCCATTCAGGGTTAGAAATTGAAACAACTTATGAATTCATAATGCTATACTTAATTCTTCACACACAAACACGTCGATTGTACATTGAAAAAATGGATTTTAATTTTTGTATTGTGATTTTGAAACTATGCATAAATTTTTTATCATGAGTTCAATCCCGAGATAAAAAGTCTGGTTAGCGAACTAAATCTTTTTGTTTTACTTGATTGATTGGCCACCAATTAAGTAATTAGCATGATATGTTTGTGTTTTTGTTAGGTTTTAATTTTGTTCGAGGACAAATAAAGATTCAAGTTTGGGGTGTGATAAGTGTAGTTTATACACTTATTCGTGGCCCTAAATTATAATATTTTATTGTCTGTTGGATTAGATTTTACCTAATTTATGTTATATTGTGTTTTGTAGGTAAAACTTTATGTTTAATGAAGAATTGGAGAAAAGAATATAAAAGTGGCAAAAAATGACAAAATTTAAAGATGAAACATTTGAGAGAAATATTACATTAAATGAGTTCGAGTTAAATGAGTCTCAGTAGACATGTATTGAAAATTTTAATTGGAAGCCCAAATTAAACCTATATATAGAGCATGTTTGGCTAAACTTAAAATTCAATTAAAATTGAAGATATAGCCGTTATTAGGTTTCACTCGTCTAATAAAAGTCAACAATAACGGCTAATTTTTTAATTTTAATTCGATTTTAATATCTACCGAACACGTCCTACATTTAGACCTATGTATAGATATAAGAGGATGGATATAAAAGAAATAGAAGCAAAAGAGGACTGTGGCGCTGTAGCAAGCATGAAGAAGAAAAAAAGAAAAAAAAAGAGAAGAGAAAGAAAGAAAGAAAAGGGAAAGGAAAAGAGAAAAAGAAGAAAAATGGCGGAGAAAGAGAAAGAAAGAAGAAAAGAGGAAAAGAAAAGAAAAGAAGAAAGGCAAATACTAGAAAGTTTCACGTTTCGTCAATTTTTCGTGATATTTTTCCACTTTTGCGTGTTTTTATTTTTGCAATATGAATAACTAATTTTATATTAAGGAAAATAATGTAGTTGACTTGTGATCCTTTATTTTTTTATTCAAAATTTATGTGATTTATTTATTTATGTGTTGATTTTATTATGAGTTTAACGCATTAAATTACCTGATCAATAATTGATGATTATGTGAGTCTCATACAAATCAAGATGTGAGTTTGAGATTTAGACCATATAGTAAAATTTGGTAAATTAGTATAACGTGTAGAGATACATATACTAATTATTGCGATCATAATATGAATTCATAGAACTAGTATTTCGTTTAATTAAAATTGATTCACATAGAAATATATAATTAAATTAGTTAAATATGCTCAATGTGAACTTGAGAGGGGTAAATTGAATACAATAGAAAAACTCAATCGAATGTTAAATTAGGTTATGAATCTTGAATTAAGAATAAAAGAGATCAATATATGAAATTGTTATGCCCTAATAGGCTAATACTTATCACATATTTAAATTTTCAATTATCCATTGTTTACAATCATTTTATATTTTCAAGTGGTTAAAAGTAATTAGAAAAATAATAACCACAATCATCATAAATATTTACTTGCTTTTATCAAATAGGAGTTGAAAAAAATTAGATTAAGCCCAAAAGTATAATTCTTATGTGAACGATAATTGTGACTCAAATATCCATTTTATTATTTGTTATTATATCGTACACTTGCAATATAAAAAATACAACAATAAAATAGAGCAAAATAAAAGAAGAGAATAGAGATAAGTCAATAGACTTATGTATTTTATTGAGAATCAAAACCTCATATTCATAGGGAAGGATTATAGATACAATTGTAATAATTTCTAGGGCTGTAGTGGTACAGTTTTCATTCATTAATAAACTTACCATTTACAACAGAATATTCTTATTTAAACTATTATTTAGTGTAGGGGTGTGCTAAAGAAAAATGTAAGTAAAATTTATATGTTCAAACATATTAATTATATTTTCTTTATCTGTGTGAAAATGAAAGCAGAGGGGTGCATTCAATTGTCTTTTGAAAATTTTTATACTTTTTTTAAGTAATGACTTTTGTAAATTTCGTGGACTTTTATAAAATTGTATGAAATTAATTGAAGTACTTCATATATTTATATATACTCTCATTTTAAAACTTTTATAAACTTTTGTAAATAAAGAAATATATATCAAAATGTCATACATTTAAAAAAAGAAATAACTAACCAATATATTTAAAATTTAATTGAAAATTAGTCTTTTTCTTAATATAAAATTTAATCATAAATTGATCTTTTATATAAAAAATTGGATGAAGAAAAATAAATTTTTTTATAAGAATTTGTAATTACAATTTAATCTTTTTTCGTAGAAAATGAAGATAAACAATAAAAAGTGGAAAAAGAAAAAGAAAAGGGAACAAATATAACATGCAGAAGAAAAACAATAATTTTTTAATTCTGTCTCTAAGTTCGTAGAAGGAGAGATAATATTAAAAGTACAAAAAATGCATATTAAGAAAAATATTTTGTGAAAGTCTCAAAATTTTGGAGCGAAATAAGAAACATTTTTTGAAATTTTGTTTTTGTACTTTCTTCTTTAAAGTTAGTACCACATAAATTTTTATAAGAGTTTTTGAAAGTCACTCACATTTTGAATACTATATGATTTATAGAGATTTTTAAAAAATTTTAATTAAATATATCGAGACTTTTAAAAACTATTTAAAAGACTATAAAAGTCTCTATTGTATACACACATTTGTAACGATTTACGTACACATGATATTGTGAGATATAACTGAATCAGAATTTCTTCAATCAATTAAAAAAAAACTTATTCGCTCTCTTTTTGACACATTATCTGTATGTAAGACATTATTTAACTCAATTATATACAAGTACCATTATTCGTGTACACTAATACTTTTGGAGAGTGGTAAAAAATCTACATTAAATGTTCATAAACTTTTTTAAATCCTTAAAAGTCTTTAAAAATCGCAATTAAATACACCAACAAATCTATATTTATAAGACGAAAGGAGTAATTCTCTCGTCAATGAAAATGTAAGATAATAATTAATTCGATTGTCAATTGTCTTCTTTCTTTATCTAAACCTTTGGCCATTTATCACAATTCTTAACCTATTGAAATTTTGCCAAAATTCTCTTGATGTCAATGATTGATTGATCGTTGTGATAAAATCGACCATGACCTCTATTTTTGATGTTCAAATTTATTAATCTTAGTTCGGCCCTATTTGGTCCACATTATTTTTTTCATTCTCATTCTTCTACTCATTTTCAACCACACATTATTCAATAAAATAATATTTTTCATCACATCAATAAATTTTTCTTTTTTTCAACCACATATTCCCCATCACATAAACGGTAAAAATGCATTCTTACCTTCAAAATATGAACCAATCGGGAGCTTCATTTTGCAAAATTTTTGACATTTATCGCATCACAACATTAAAAGAGAACGTCTATGAAATTTAATATCAACAACAATAATAAAAATCACCGTATTTTTATGTTTTTTGTTTAAATAAAAGGAATAGAAAAGGAGAAATATTTAACTAACATTTTAGCTTTGATTAGAAAGAGAGGAGATAAAAGATTCTTCTCAGAAATGCATAATACCAGCGTACATCTTACGCAAAAACGTCATTACTAACACGAACTTTAACCTTATTTTAAGAATATAATTAGACAACTAATAAGATTAATGTCCACTAAGATTTCACTATACGGCGCCGTTGCGCAATCATAGTTTCACACCCTAGCAGCTGACCTGTGTTTTGTTCTGTTGACCAATAATTTCCCATCACCAGCTGTTCCGTGGACCCCACAGTCCCCTCCTCTATATAAATACACCACCAAGGAACCCTTGAACCTCACACACACAGAGTCACACTTTTATACACAAATCGAGTTTTCTGTGAATTATTATCCTATTCTATGGCGCAACTTAGCGTTGTGATGGCCTCCTTGCTAGCATACGCCCTTGTGGCTCTCTCCGTCGCCGCTACCACTGTCTCTGCTCAGGCACCGGCGCCTTCACCAGATAAAGGAGATGCATTCTCTTTGCCAGTCTCCAGCGCCTTCATCGCGACCTCTCTTCTCTTCTCCGTTTTCGCACTCTGGAGGCACTGAGTTGGATCTCGAGTTATTATTCCCTTTTTTATGCTTCTTTTCGTGTGTGTGGTTTCAGTGATGGATTTGTGTTATGAAGTAGAATATATGTCGTGAAGATTATTATGTGATTTATTGGGTTTTAATTCTTCTGTATGCATTCAGAGTGTGAGGAAATAAATTTATTATTTATTTTTATTCATTTTGAGTATTTCTCTTAAATTAGATTTCCAACTTTCAAAATGGCAAATATTTGTACATTTTTACGTTTGCCTTCTTGTTCAATCCACCAATCTGGATCGAATCACAGCAAGTTTAACACTTTTGAGCAGTAGTATTGATTCAATCCACCAATCTGAAATCTTCTTTTCTTTAATTTACATATTCAAATTGAAAGTTATGAGAAATTCATTATTGAACAAGAAAATAGGCACAAAATGGTTCTAAATATTTGGTTCAAACGTTTCAAAAGAGGCATCAATGACCCATATTCTTTTTACATTTTGTGAGTTGGATGCAATTGCTCTTGTTTTATTTTTATTTGAAGGGATAAATGTGTTAAATCAAAAATAAAATAAGTAAAAATTTGATAAAAAAAAAAAAAAATGAAGTTTAATCATCTTTCACCACTACGTCATCAATCCTAGTTAAATCCAACCTTTTTCCCTTTGCCAAAACGCCGCCCGCAAATGCACGATGAATCTGTAAAGCCCTTCGTGCCGCCCTCTGCCTCTCCCCCAATCTTGAACATTTCTTCCTCCTTCAACTTCCAACGCCTGTACTCAGGCGCGAATTCAGGGCTCGAGTTCAGCTAAGGCGGACGGCGAACATTGAACGCATACGGTCAACGTCAGTGATAGCAGTATTGTTTATTAATATTTAATTAAATAATATTCAAAAAATCGTACGGACTAAAACTAGAAGGACTAAATACACCACTAGAACTAGAACTAGGTACCAACTTTCATTCGGATGAAAAAATCGTTATATAATCTGGAAAATGTTTTAATTTATTTTTCAATCAAACATGCAATATATGTTAACAAAATATCAATATTCAGTTTACAATTGAAGTTAATTAAACAACTATTATTATATTAATAAAGTTGAAATTATTTATGTGCTTATATCAATTTTATGTGCTTGTGTGATTTCACTTTTCTGCAATCGATTTTTTTGTGAAAGAAAAGTAAAACTTTCTATTAATTAAATAAGTTTTGTTGAAAGTCTTCTTATGTTTCAATTTTTTTCACAAATTTATTCGTCATTAATTGACCAAACTCTCAAATAAATTGATTAGAGAAAAAAATAATCAAGAAGAGGGACACGGCACCGGTTAAAATGTTTCTGTTTGCATTAAAATCGGTAAAATGAATATATATTATTTTGTTTCATTGTGTGACAAATTAATGTTTGCCATGATGGTAAATCTATCAGTATACTTTAGCAAAGGTCACGTGTTCAAATTCACTTTGCACTTGTTTTTGGTAAAAAAATGTTTACAAAAATTACATAACATATTGGCATTGGAAAGTTAAGAACTCGGGACCTCTGGTTAAATAGAGGAAACGCCAATCAACTGACCTAACAAGAATGATTGAAAATGAAATGAAATATCAGATATATAATATAAAACTTTTATCTATTCTCAACAAAAAAAAAAAAATTCTTCTCGACGGATCCAGCTAGGGAGGCTGCTCGCCCTAGCTCGCCACCCATTAGATCCGCCCCTGCCTCTACTCTCTAGACACTCTTATGTATATGTATCAGTCACATCAAGAAAACATTCGAATTACAAAATCTAATTACCATATATTGGAGGTGAATCTCAGTTTGGACCAGATTTTAATCTAATTTTAGTATAAGTAAAAGTCAAACAATGAATATCAATCACATCTTTCATGAGTCCCACATCTTTTCAATCACACATTTCAAAAACTTTTATCACAATCCACTTAAAATCTGATTTTAATCTACACCAAACACCCTCTAAAACTCGTGAAGTGACAAACGCCTATTTTTCCAAAAACTTTCTTTTTTTCAAAGTTTTATTTCAATCACACATTCTCCTATAAAATAATCTTACACATAAATTGATTTTTTTTTTTTCAATTTGTAATCATATTTTCCAAAATATCACCATTTTAAAACACCCTAAAAAATGAAGTAAAACAAGAGATACAAAAGGAAGAAAGTACTCCCTCCATCTCATAAAATATACTTACCTTTTTTTTTTCATGTCTCAAATTGTAAATGGAGTATAATTAATTTATTATGCCTCTATTTAATATTTTATTATTATTAACAAATATAAATTATTTCCAATTAAATTAATTTTCGATGTAAGGTTATATTAAGCCCATGTTTGACACTAGGGCTGGATAAAATTCCCGAACGAAGTCGAACCGAATCGAATTGAGCGGTTCTTCATAAGTTAAATATTCGAACGAATATCTGAATTGTGAATCGACGGATTTGGTTCGATTCTAGGTTCTAGACCCAGAACTGCAAAATCGAATTAAAATAATTGTTTTAATTTTTTATATTGAATTAATTAATTTTTTTTAAAATTTTTTCTAAACAAGTTAGCAAATTAACCGATTTGGTGATTAATGTTTTAACTTCCAAGCCAAATCCATGCCTAGCTAGCCCAACCCAGCCCAATCCAATCCAACTCAATTTCTAAATTCAATTTTTTGATTTAATTTTTTGTCATATTATTAATTTCATTCTTAGCCCAAGATTTAGGTCTTTTTAAGTTTTTATCATTCTCTTTCCAATTTCACACTTTCATTCGGTAACCACTGAATCAATGACCCCAAATCATTTCATAAATTGAAAACATATATCTAAATGCCCAAATCGAAATCGCCGACTGCTGAGTTCGACTTCTCCTCTCCAATGCCCATCAAAGCCGCGACCTCCAACAATGACCATCGATCGTTGACCATTAAAAATCTGTTAAAAAATTTAATTATGGTATGGAACCGAACCGAATCGAACCAAACCCGAACAGTTCCAAACGTATATTTGGACCCAACGTTTCTATTTATTAAATACCGAAAAATTTTGGTTTGGTTTGGTTCGGTTCTCTTCAGAATCGAATCGAACCGGACCATGTCCAACCCTATTTGGCACCAAAATGCATTTTGGAATAATATTTTATTTGAGATGAGTGGTTAAAAAAAAAAAAATTGGATTTGTATGTAAAATTATTTTATGAAAAAATATGTGACTAAAAATGAGTTTTAAAAAAATGAAGGTCAAACATATGCTAAATCCCTGTTTGAGAAATATTAAAAAGTATATTTTTGAAGAGAATAAGTTATGAAATAATGATTTTTTTAAAAGAATGTGTAATTTAAAAGTAAAAAAAAAAAATTGTGTTTACGTGCAAAATATTTTATCATGTGAATGTAGTTGAAAAATGAGTTAAAAAAAAAAGAGTAAAGAAAATGGATGACAAACAATAAAATATAAATAAAATTTATAGTTTCAATTATATTATTTTTAATTTATATGAAAATAAAAGTTGGTCAATATTTGTTGAAGGAAAGAACGCTATGCTCCTATCCGGTGAGAATTAAAATCAGATCTCTACGTGAGTGCTTGGAAAAGGAGGTGGGAAATCAGGGGGAATATTTGTATTTTTAATTTATATGAAAATAAAAGTTGGTCAATATTTGTAGGATGGTAAGAGCATTGTGTCCCCATTTGGTGAGAATTAAAATCAAATCTCTACTGATTGCTTTGGAAAAGGAGGTGGGAAATCAGGGGGAATATTTGTGGACATGGAAATAAGAAAATCTGAGTAAAACTGGCGGCGAAATCAAGGCGGAAAATCCCCTAATTTCCGCCAGCAGGGCTGGGGCATGGGGTTCGGAGGGGAGACTTTCTCTTTCCTCTTTCCTCCCTCTTATTTTAGGTCTTCTGCTTTCAGCCTGTTTCAGCTTTTATTTTTTGTCAAAAAAGTACTTTAAGAAGTGTGATTTGACGGGGATTATGTGATTGAAAAATAATTTTTTTTTAAATTTACGTATAATATTATTTTATTGAAAAATATATTGTTAAAAATAAGAGAGAAAAATTTGTTTTCTTTACTATCCTTTTGCACTACATTTTATGTTTTGTCTTTTTCTTTTTCTTTTTTCATATATTTGTTCCTTCAACTAAAAACAAAATAAAATTAATTGTATTCCATGCAAAAAACTAACAATGGTATCATTCAAAGGGACCATTTATTTCAAGATTGAAAAGGTTTGGGAACATTTGCACCACTATTGAAAGGTTTAAACCAATTATGTAATCTGAACAAATTTTTGAGACCAAATCCTTGCGCTAATCCCCTTAAATTAATCCTAGAATGTTAGTTAAAAACTTTTGCACCTTCTTTTTACCCTTTAGTACTATTTTTTAGTCCAGAAGCTTTTGAAAACAAACGAAAAATAAAATATGGAGATGCAAGTTAAATAGCAATAAAATCTAAACCCTTTTTTTTTTCAAACAAAAAGTTTTTAAAAACCGATAATACAAAGCAGGACAGGTATTTTGTCATTTCAGTCGCGCTATGTGTACAAATTCCCTTGACAAAGTTAGATGACAAAGTGACGTGACATGCATAAAAAAAAAAAAAACTTAAAAATTAGAAAAGCCAATGTCCTTCTCTCTCTTCCCCATTTCCCTCAAATCAGAGATCAAATCCTTCCTCTCAAAATCACCTGTTACTCCGGCTTCATCCCCACCTCCGACAGCACCCGTTACTTCGAAATCATCCCCACCTCCGACAGCCGATCAACTCCAGCATTGTACATTACTCCCAGATCCGCATAGTTTTCAAACCCAACGTGTCAGAGACTTTCGAATACCACAAAGTCAGTTAAGCTCGCTTTAGTAGTCATTTGTCTTAAACATGACCACTTTAGTAATGTGCCAATTGAATTTTCCTCCTGGATTCTTTCTTGATCACTTCTTTTCTCCAGTTCTATGTTTAAGAGAAAACTAGGGAGGTGACTCCCTTTTTTCCCCCTTTGTATGTCTTTGATGGTTCATCATCTTTTTTTTCTTACCATTGTCTTATATGCTTCATTATTTTGTCCGACTGCTAGCATGATACCTAAACATGGGGTATTGGAAGCCTCAAAGTTCCTTGAGATCTTAAATGAATCTTTGTATTTTTGTGTATGGCATTGAGTTCATACTGTCATTTGTAATGACCCGGTTCCGAAGACGGAGAAAATAGCTGCTCGTACTGATTCGCTTCTCTTTCTCAATCGGGAAATCAAAGCTTTGTCTATGTAACTCAGTTTCTTGCACTCCAGCGGAAATCAAGAGCTCTTTTTCATAAATAAGGCACCTTGATTTGGGGGAAATGGTGCCGGAGAGATAAAATGGATGCAGTTTCAGATAAAATGCTATTTTAATCTTCTTGATTTGGGGGAAATGGAGACGAAGAGAGAAAACAGATGCAGCTGCAGACAAAATGCCATTTTAATTCTCTCTCCCACCCATTTCCAATTTTGGTGGCCAAAGCTTTAAAAAACATCACAGCCGTCTACTTACAAGCTGATATCCATCGTACACGTCAATTTGTCAAGGACTTTTGTAGAGTAACTTGGCACAAATAGCATTTTTGTTGCCCTGTCCTCATACCCAATTAAAGTGGGACGGAACAGGTCCATGTCCCATTTATTTATTTATTTATTTATTTATTATTATTATTATTATTATTATTATTATTATTATTATTTATGTTTTTAGTTAGTAATTTTTTTTTCAATTTGTTAAGAATCCTTTTAAAAACGATAATAAATTTTTTTATTTTTATTTGATAAAAAACTTAAATTTGAAATTAACTTTAAATTGGATAGATAATGGGGAGAATGACTGTTTTCCACAACAGGCATACACACTTCGGGGCAATGACCTTGCCCCGTCCCAATCCCGTTTATTTGGTTAAGCGGATAGTCCCCGTTTCATTTAGGCTGAGGTCTTATAGATATCGAGTTGAACACCTTTTTTTGTCATTTCTAAACTAAATATCTTTGAAAAAGATCAACTTCACCTGTTAGCAAACAATAAATGTTCCCGAAGAGTCACCGCATCTGAACCATTCATGCTATTATTTCTTTCAATTTTCGCTAACATTCCAACACCTTCTATAATTAATTCTATTATTACCCACATAATACCAACGAATACAACGTGATGGGATGATATACGGCGCCGCCGACCACGTTCTTCCGATTTATTTCCCTTTTGAAGAATAAAATAGAAAAATAAGGCAATTTTATCAACCACTCCAAAATTTTATTAATATAGTATTAAATTTGACATTATTAATAGTTAAAATCTTTCCTATATTCTTGTCATCATCGAAAGCTTGCTTGTTTTCTTCAAAGAAGGTAATTAGATGCAAATGTATTTGCATGATTGTCCATAGTGGATGAGAATAACAGAAAGTCACATTACAATCCAAACTGCGTCATATCGGGCAACAAGTAGTATGTGCTTGCTAACGATATCCAATACACCATTAAATTATCACAATGATAAGAAGTGTGTTTCATTATACATAAACATAATACAAGATGAAATTTAGTGCGTCTTTAATCGAGTACTAAATAGTTCAGCTTCTTTTTCTTTTTAATACTATTGAGTAATATCCGATCCTCCTTACCAGAAATGTCATCATACAATCAGATGTATTCTTCCTTCAATTTACTCTTCTTAGAAAAATGGCATGAACCATTAAGCACCGATACATGAACCACGAATAAAACAAGAAGAGCAATGGTTTCTGCCATTTCAAACCCACGACATAATCACATGCCACACAAATGGCTGCATCAGTCAACTTTGGACCAATTCATCCAAAGTGTGAATACATAAAAAGGTAGGTATGACTCCTACCTGCAATACTTCAATGAACTACTATCACAGTGAGTTCACACATCAATTATGATGAAACTAAAAGCAGGACATAATTATGGGTGGTGTGGTTTTAACACTCTTGGACAACTGAGGTTTATATTTTGATCCCAAGGGGGTATATACATGGACTTCTGGTGGTCAAACAGAGATGTATTCTGAAACACACTGGACCTAGACATCGTAAAACAGTATAAATGAAACACGCCAGAGCATACAGGGGAGGGAATCGGTAGAATCAATGTCCCAGGATAAACATTCCGGGAAACTAGTTGTGCAGTGCATTATGATGGATTTGAATGTTCAAAATGAAGCAATCCTTTTTCCCTTTTCTCAAACCTACAAGGATGGTTTTACATACTCCATACCATCTATACCTACATTTTTTTTTTAATTTTAAGCACAGAGTTTCATCATGAGCACCTGGAGAGGACGTCACCACTCCATTGTGTATACATGAATTAGATTGAACATACAAAACCTAAGAAAATCAGCTCTCTGAAAAAACTGTTTCAAGGAAAACTACAGTCTCTCCCATAAATCTATCTTCTCTGTTTGTCACGGTGTTTCATAGTTAAAAAACCTCAGCCCCGTATAGTACTAGATCTCTTCTCTGCACTACTTGGGGAACATTTTTCCAACAAAATTTTTTCACCAATAAATTTGAACTTCCAAAATTTCTAGGCAACGAAACTTAAGTGTTAAAACTTCATTCCATAAAATAAGTCTAGATAAGATACAGGAATCTTGATTCCATCAGAAGTATAAGCTTAGAAAAACAGACAAAAAGTCCCCTGCATCCACTCAACATAGTCCACATTCACACTGTCCTCGACCTTTTGAATCTAAAGCACAAATGCACAACTGCCTCAAGTCCAACTAGTTTTGTTAGAAGCAATCAATTCTCCTGCATTTCTATGTTAAAAACGTACACTTAAACAATGTCAACAAACTTGCAATCTCCAAAACAATGGCACACCTAGAAGGAAAGGACAGAGAATGGACTTTGACTTTTCACATACATCATTGTTTTTAAGCATCCAAAAAGACATCTGTACAAATCCATCCTTGGACATTGTAACCAGACAGTTGTTCATCCACAAAATTCTATCGCACTACTTGGTTAAAGATGATTATTAAGGAGCTTCCATATTTCCAACATAATTCAAACTGTTATAACAAATCTTCTACTATGATTAATGTAACTTAGGATTGGCATGCTAAGTGAAATAACAGCTTCATTGCGGAGGATAACACAAATAATACATACGAACAGTTACACCATATTTTTCTTCTTCTGAAGCATTAGCCAAAGACATCTCATGACTCAAAATCCAAACATTGGGCTACAATAATCACGAGGCATCAATATACTTTTATGGCAGTGTTAACCAAAATTTCTCCTTTGGCAGAAATAATGAATCTAAAATGAAAAATCACAAAGAGGATCCAACTCAATTAGACAAAATTCAACCAACTTCAGAACAAATTAATCTCCTGATCACTAGGTTTAAGCAGCCAATTACATAAAGGCAATAAAACATAAACTATAATCAATTTAAATTAGCAAATTATCATTGCGAAAATCCCAATTAATTAACATCATTCTGAAGGGAAAAAAAAAAAAAATTACAAATCACAAATCAAACGAACAACTCATTTACATTGATTTCTCCATTTCCTTACTAGAATTTTCTTTCAATCAGACTCTGTGGGATATGCCTCAGCCACCTCGAGCTTGAGGCGTTCAAGGGCTTTCTGGTATTAGAACATCAGCCTGCCAGTTAGATACAGTTAGCTACAGTTTGAAAGTTAATTGGTTGTATAGCCGTTAGTGAATTAGTTAGTTAGTTAGTTAACTTCTCTTGTTATTTATACACCGGCTCCAATCGTGTAATTTGAGTTTTTCAATCTGAATAAAATTTTTTATTCCATTTTGTTGCTTTCTCCACTACTGAATCTGATCAATTTCATCAAATATTGATCTATATTCCAACGAAGCTTCTGATTAACAATGGCTACAGATGCTTCAAATCCATCACTCAATAACTCTTCCTCATCGATGAGCAATTCAGCAATCGATGATGGAACCAGCCCATATTTTCTTCAATAATCCAGGTCTTGCTCTTGTTTCACAGCAATTAGCTGGGACAACTATGCATCTTGGAGTCGATCGATGTTGATTGCTTTATCCATGAAAAATAAATTGGGATTCATCGATGCATCCATTTTGCGTCCTGAGAATGATCACGAGTTGCTCAATTCATGGATCCAAAATAACAACATTGTTATCTCTTGGATCCTCAATTCTGTATCCAAGGAGATTTCTACAAGTGTTATATATTTTGAATCTACGTTTGAGATTTGGATAGATCTAAAGGAGCGTTATCAACAGAGGAATGGCCCACGCATATTCCAACCGAGGCGGGAATAGATTAATCATACACAAGGCCAATAATCTGTCAGCACCTAGTTCACTTAGCAAAAAACTATCTCGGCAGAACTTATTAAGAGCTTGTTTGGAAGGGATTTTTGGGGGAAGAATTGATTTTGAATAGTAATATGATGGGAAATGTGTGGTTGAAAAAGAAGAAAAAATTATTGATGTGATGGAAAATATTATTTTATTGAAGAATGTGTGGTTGAAAATGAGAATTGATTTACTGCACAAAAATTTAAATCTCTCCCAAACAGGGCCTAACTATAGACCTATATGTTCATGCAGAAAATGTGTATATGGAGGTAATAAGCTAGTTGAATATCATCAAATGGAGTATGTTATGGCCTTTCTAATGGGGCCGCACGAATCATTTGCTCAAGTTAGGGGTCAGTTGTTACTAATGGATCCCATTCCTCCTATTAATAAAATTTTTGCACTTGTTCTCCAAAAGAACACCAGAGGAAAGTTAATATGTTCACTGATACATTTGGAACAACTGATTCCATGGCCTTCGAGGTTCAGAATGAGGCTAAAAAGACTGGTATGGGACAGCATTATAGCAGATTTCAGAAGAAGGAAAGGCCTATTTGCACTTACTGTGGATACACAGGCCATGTAGTTGATAAATGTTATAAACTTCATGGTTACCCCCTGGGATACAAGCTAAGAGCATCTCCAACAGACTCTTTAAACATGGGATGCTCTCTATTTTAAAGAGTCAACATGTAAAATCATGCTCCAATAGACTCTTCAAATTAAGATTTTAATTTAGAGAGTGGGTTTGGCTCTCCAAATTTGGAGAGCCAAACTCACTCTCTATAATTAAATGCATTCAAAAAGTTTCAATTTTCAATGTAGAAAAGCAATAAAATAATCTATAGAAAAACTAGTTAAAATAAAAGATAAAGAAAAATAATAAATATTTTTTGGGAATAGTAAATTTAAGTGTTAAATATAAAGAGTTTGTTGGAGTACATCAAAATTTTAACTCTTTAAATTTATAGATGCTCTCCAAATGATAGAATATGCTCTTTAAAAATAGAGAGTCTCTTGGAGATACTCTAAGACAAAGGCCTGGACTGAAAAATCAAACTGGATCAAATAATAAAGCAAATGCAATGGTTAATCAGGTTACTGAACACCAGATTTCTGAACCAGTCATGGATCAACCAAAAGAAAAGGTTGGGAATTTTGTCCAGACACTCAATCCTGATCAGTATCAACATTTGATGAGTACGCTGAGTACTCATCTCAAAGCTGCAATGGTGGACAAAGAAATAGATGCTAATTTTGGTAATACATCAGGTAATTGTTTCTCAATTTCTATTAATCCTATACTCGATTCAACTAGATACTGGGCGGTGGATTCAGGTCAGGTGCTACAAAGCCATATATGTTCTAAACAATCAGCTTTTCATACAATTAAGCAAATTGAAAATGCATATGTCACACAACCTAATCATATACAAATTCCTGTGCAATCTATTGGAAGTGTGAAAATCTCCCCTGACTTAGTACTTGATGATGTGCTATATGTTCTTGAGTTCAAGTTCAACCTACTATCAGTTAGTTCTTTAACCACAAAGTAATCATTGTACATCAAATTTCTCATCGATTCATGTGTTATTCAGGATCTGCACACATTGAAGATGATTGTCAAGGGTAAAAGGATTGCAGACCTTTATGTCTTTGATGTCAATTCCGTTCAGCTTCCTGAAAATGTTTGTCATTCTTCTTATTCACTAGTTAATAATGTAACTCATCAACTTTGGCACCATAGACTTGGTCATTTGTCATTTCAAAATTGAATTTGTTAAAGGATCAGCTGCAGTTTACATGTGAAGAACAAAAGGATGATGGTTTTACTCCTTGTTCTATCTGCCCTTTAGCAAAACAAAGGAGGCTATTTTGTTTCAAGTAATGATGCTTTTGATTTAATTCATTGTGATATTTGGGGCCCATATCACATTCCCACACATGCTGGTTATAAATATTTCCTTAACTTAGTGGATGATTGCACGCATTTTACTTGGATCTACCTCACGAGGCAAAAATCTGATGTCAAGTTTATTATCCCCAAGTTCTTCATTCTAATAGACACTCAATTCCACAAAGTAATCAATAAATTTAGATCTGATAATGCAAAGGAGTTAAAATTTACAGAATATTTTGATGCCAAAGGAGTTTTTTTTACCAATTTTCTTGTGTGGAAAGACCTGACCACAACTCTGTGGTTGAAAGAAAATATCAGCATCTTCTCAATGTAGCTTGAGCCTTATTCTTATAGTCAAGAGTTCCAATTCAATTTTGGGGAGAATGTGTGCTCACAACCACATTTTTGATTAATAGAACCCCTTCACAAGTTTTGAAAAACAACACTCCATTTTCTTTGCTGTATGGCATTCCAGTGAATCACAGTTCACCTGGAGTATTTAGAAGCCTTTGTTTTGCATCCAACTACCTTCCCACAGAAAGAAATTCCACCCAAGAGCTAGAGGGTGTGTTTTTGTTTGATTCCCTCCAGGCATCAAAGGGTACAAGCTCTATGACATCTCTTCAAAATCATTTTTTTGTTTCAAGAGATGTATTTCATGAATATCATTTCCCCTTTCATTCCATAATGCATACACCTGATTCCAGCGATCCATTTCCTGATGTTGCTTTACCTCACATTGCTCCTGATTTGCTGACTTATCACTCAATTTCAAACTTGCCTTTTGAATTGTCTACCGTCAACAATGATAATGAAGATACCCCTCCTCATTTGCCTGATGTTCCTTCACATAGGTCAGATCCTATTCATCCGTCACCATTCATTCCTAGAAGAACCACTAGGATCAGCAAAGCTCCATCCTATCTTTGTGATTTCGACTGTAACCTTCTTACAAATACACCTCCCCCAGACAACAATCCAGCTTACCCCTTCCGCAAGTACATCTCATATACATCATTTTCTCCTTCCCATAGAGATTATCTTCTAAATGTGTCTTCCAACTTTGAGCCACAATTCTATCATCAAGCTATACGGTTTGATCATTGGAAAGAAGCTATGGCCAATGAATTAGCAGCCATGGAACTGAATAACATTTGGACAGTAACCAGTTTACCTAAGGGAAAACACTCTATTGGCTGCAAATGGGTTTATAAGATCAAAAATAAACCTGATGGAAGCATAGATAGGTACAAAGCCCGCTTGGTAGCCAATGGATATACTCAACAAGAAGGTTTGGATTTCATTGAAACATTTTCTCCTGTAGCTAAACTTGTAACTGTCAAGATATTTGTTATTGTTGCCATTCACAAATGACGTCTTGTTCAATTGGATGTTAACGATGCTTTCCTAAATGGAGATCTCTTTGAAGAGATTTATATGGATTTACCTTTGGGGTACTCTAAACCAACCACTAATGTCAAATAGGAGGACAACTAGTATGCAAACTCCACAAATCCATTTATGGCCTTAAACTGGCATCCAGGAAATGGTTTTCAAAGTTTTCTCAAGCCCTTATTCTTCATGGTTTTCATCAATCAAAACCAGATTACTCTTTACTTACAAAGGGTTCCAGTGATACATTTGTTGTTTTATTGGTATATGTTAATTATATTATCATCACCAGATCAGATCATAATGTAATTGATTCCTTAAAAACATTTTTACATAGTCAATTTAAACTTAAGGATCTTGGAAAATTGAAATATTTCCTTGGTTTGGAAATAATTCTCCTTCTCCCAAAGAAATTATACATTGCAACTTATTGAAGATACTGGTTTCCTAGGTTGCAAACTAGTTACTCTGCCAATGGATCCCAAGGCTTGTCTTAGTTCCTTCGAAGGGAAATTGATTGCTGATGCATCTTTATATCGAAGACTTGTTGGCCGCCTGCTCCACTTAACTATATCTTGACCATATATAACTTTTGCAGTCCACAGATTCGGCCAGTTAGTTTCCAAGCCTCGACAACATCACCTTAATGTTGTTCATCACCTGTTGCAGTATCTCAAATCTACTCCAGGAGAAGGACTATTACTTTCCGCTTCTTCTTCTCTACAACTTCGAGCATTTGCTGATGCTGATTGGGGGTCATGTCTTGATTCAAGGAAATCTATTACAAGTTTTCGTGTATTCCTTAGTTACTCTTCAATTTCTTAGAAGGCTAAGAAGCAATAGACCATATCCAAATCATCTGTAAAAGCTGAGTATCGTGCATTAGCTTCCACTGCCAGTGAACTTGTTTGAATTCAACAATTACTTCATGAATCTCAAATTCCCTCAACAGATCCAGCCTTGATCTTTTGCAATAACTAAGATGCAATACACGTTGCCAGTAATCCTACCTTTCATAAACGGATGAAGCACATCAAGATCGATTGCCATCTCATTCATGATAAAGTCATAGAAGCTATTATAAGTTCACACTCAACACCAGCTAGCTGACGTTTTCACCAAAGCTTTGTCGGCAACTTGCTTTTTTTCCTTTATTATCCAAGATGGCCATTATTAATCTTCACCGTCCATCTTGAGAGGGGAGTATTAGAACATCAGTCTGACAGATAGATACAGTTAGCTACAACTTGAAATTAGTTGTTTAGTTAACTTGCTGTATAACTGTTAGTAAGATGTCAATTATTTAGTTTGTTAACTTCTCTGTTACTTATACATTCGCTCCAATACGTGTAATTTGATCTTTTCAATCTGAATAAAAAATTTCATTCCATTTTGTTGCTTTCTTCTTCAATATCTAGTGTGCCCATGACTCGATGATGAGATCTGGCTTGGCGTGGAGGCCCACCTCAAGGATGACAATCATGAGGAAACTTTTGACATAGCATGGAAGCTCCCAATCCTTCCACTTCTGCGACTGGCCTACGACGTTGGTGTCTGGTTGAACAAGTGTACCCCTTGGGCATTTCTTCTTGTCTAGGGGTGGCCACCCTTGGTCCTCATTACCGAGCTTAGTTGGGCTCAGACAGTGCCAGCAATGGTCGCGAAGAGAGGAAATTGTGGAATGATGGCCAGGTGACCCGACAATCTTTCCACAATGGGCTTCGACCGGTTAAATATAATTATAATAAAATAAAAAGCTAAAATTTAAATAAACAACAAAAGGTCTAAAATACTCTCAAAGAGAAGAGAAAAGAGAGAGAGGGGAAAAAAACTATTTTATTTTAGCATTTTTTCAATTTCTTTTTTCTTCAATTTAATTATTGGTTAATTTATTTTCTATTTAATTTTTTTTAGTTCAAATCCTTTTTTAAATTATTTCTTTAATTTTTAATTTTTGTTCTTTTTTCTAATTGAAAATACATAATTTTTTAATTATTTTTCATCTTTTCAATTTCTTTTTTTAAAGGTATAATTTTGTTTTTTATAATTTCTTTTTTAAATTTAATTCAATTTTATCTATTTATTTTAAGTTCGTTTCTATTTTCTTAATTATTGTCTTTGTAATTTCAAAACTCATAAATTTTTCCCTTGTTTTATTTTTCTTTATTAATTCGTTTAATTTAATTTTTATTTATTTTCATTTCCTTTATTCCATTATCTGTTAATTCTTGTGTGTAGTAATTATAATTCGGTTAGTTAATTTTTTGTTATTATGCTTTATTCCATTATGATGAGACAGATACCCAGCAGAGTACATCAAAGTGTAGCTTTTCTAGCTTTACGACCGTATTGGAGTTGCTTGATGATGAGCACGCAGACATGCTACGCCATTCCTGTTTATGACCCCTATATCCATTGAGACACGTAAATTTTCTAGGCAGCTCTTTGTTGCATTACTATATCGGTTGCTTAAGCCAGTAGACGGCGATGCACTTCATTTCGTTCTAGGAGACAAGGTAGTTAGATTCTCTTTGTCTGAGTTTGCCATCATTACTGGACCGAAGTGTATAGGCGAAGAAATATCAAGGTTTCGTATTCCGAGAAACAAGAGGCTACTGAACGAATATTTTCATGGACAAACGACAGTAGCGCTGGCACAGTTAGGGGATGCATTTAGAGCATGCAACCAGATGTTAGACAAATTGAAGCTGAACTTGGTGCTTATCCTTGAGAGATCGATTAACTTTTTTATTTGGAATTGTTGATGATATTGACGCCTTCAACAACTATCCATGGGGGCAGAGATGTTATGAGGATACCCTATTTGTCTTCAGAAAGGGGCATTCGATGCCCAATGGGGATAAGCTTGAGCGTAAGTACGATGCATATGGCTTACCCTTGGAATTACATGTAAATGTTTAACATAATGATATTTATAAGTGTTGCAGCTATGAGTATATAAGACCGTCCCCACCTTGGCCGGCAAGTAAGAGAGGAGAAGCGAGACGCAGCCCTCTGATGCATTATTGGCAAGCACTTGATAAGCCAAGTGCCAAACAATTATTAGCTCTCCTCGATGAGCTTGAGGTGAGTATTACACCACTGCGATTTATATTGTATGTCCATTCAAAATCTCAATACATGATCATTAACTCGTCGAAATGTTAATATGTCAGCTTGAAGTCCTCACTGAGATGACATTGTCGATGGAGGAGGAGGGTCAGAGTTATGTGCATGAACTATCTATTCTGCTTGCGCAAAACGACCAGATGCCTTAGTCCATCCTAGATCGAGATAGAGTATGTTAATTGAATATAATTTGTTAATTACTGTTTTGTGTTGTAATATGAAATGGCGGTAAACAAAGTACGAAGACCTAATTATAACTTTCTAATAGTTGATTTGGAACATAAAATGGTGATCAAAGATCAAATAGACTCAATTGGAAGCAATTGCAATTTTAAAAATCGAACGAAAATTATTCGAAAGTGAAAATGGCGAGAAAAAAGACCGAGATGTATGGGCTAACTTTTTGGGTAAATTTTGGTCTTCGATCACTGTTTTATGTTCCAAATTGCATCCAATTGAGCCTATTTGATCTTTCGTGCAATCTCTAAACTTCTAGTTCGCATCAAATTGAGCCTATATCTTCGTTTTAATTTGGAATGAACTATTGCAAAGGTGCAATTAAGAAACTAGAATATTTAATTGAATATTTAACGACGACAATAATTATGCAACAAATAAATTACAATAAATACTATAGAGATTACACATCCATCGAATTGTTATGTTGGAGAATCTAACTTGTACAAAATTGGCGAGTATGCATTGTCAAGCAGCACCGCCGCACTTACGAGGTCAGGAAAATTCTTCGGTAGATGACATTCCAGACATACATCTTCGTCCAGGAGTACATGATCCGACTTTGGGTGACAAAAAATTATTAAGTGGAAGAATGCGGTCAGAAACTTTTACTTGACTTCATTTTGTAGAAAAAATATAGTTTCGACATATGTCGCTCTCCAATAATCAGCCATGTAATAATAACTATATAAAGTGTGGTGAAAATCCTCTATGCATAGCCACTACGACTGCATGGGCACATAAAAAACTCTCCAACTAAAACTTTCTAGACGTGCACTTGTTATCATTCAAGTACACAATGTATACGATATTATGTCCACATCTTACGGAGAAGCGAAACTAATGTAGTGGTTCTACACAAACTTTTCTAGCCACCTCTAGAGTTTTGAAGAGTTTATCTTCCTGAGTCGGGATTAGCTCACTTATGCAAGTCTATGATTCCTCACATCGGTCATGAAACCACTGCTGCATCTTATTACGAATGTGCTCAATCATTGTGAGAATTGGTAACTCGTGACATCATCATGTTGTATCGACATCCTGGAAAATGTGACCGTGCCCAATGTGTGATCCCCATCTCTGTTAGACAATCCCATGCATCATGTGATTTATTTTTTTATTTCCACCATGAACTTATCGAACTCTTCAAAACTGTAAGTCTCTGCAGCTCTCCTAAACAATGCAATGATACCTCTATCCTGATACTTAGTCTTCAGGTTGCCATATATATATTACATATAATAACCATGATGTGCCTAGGGAAAAACTTCATTGATACCATTTATTATTGACTGTCGCCGCTCAGTTACAAATGCAAAGTTCTCAACGACTTCCCTTAGCTTTGTGAAGAACCAATGCATCGCTAGATCATTTTTGCCATCGACTATGCTAAATGCAAGAGGGTAAATTTAGATATTGACATTTTGACATGTAACAATAATCAACTTGTCTTCGTATCCGCTTTAAAGGTTGTACCGTCAACTAGAATTAAAGGTCGCATCGTGTTTCGAAATCCCTCAATGCATTGTCCAAGAGCCATGAAAAAATACTTGCTACATTTTGACATGTAACAATAATCAACTTGTCTTCGTATCTACTTTAAAGGTTGTACCGTCAACTAGAATTAAAGCTCGCATCGTGTTTCGAATCCCCAAATGCATTGTCCAAGAGCCATGAAAAAATATTTGAAGCGATTCTTGCCCTCAGTTTCAAAAAAAAATGCCGAGGCACAATTAGTTATCCCATGTTATAGCAATACTTGGCCAATTTAGCATAGTTCTCCTCGGCCGAACCCATTAAATCCTCTAGCACGCATTCTTTGGCCTTTCAGGCCTTCTATTATCTTACCACCCCATACTCTCGACGGACGTCATTAATGATGTCTGAAGGTCTGTAGATCGTCCGTGGGTCTTGAAACATGTGCATTATCTGTTAACCAATAAACCATGCTTGGGCTTGCTATTGACTTGTTTGATTTCTTCACTTTAAACTCAAAGTTGTATTTCAATTCAATTTGGTACACAACTTCCTGCAAATCTTTCTTTGAATCTTCATCATCGGGAACCACATGCGAACAATTAGAGGACCGTGCACTCATTCCAACCTGTGAGCTCCCACTTGACTCATGTTACAAACGGGATAAAGTAATCAAATCTTCATTTGTAAATTCATTTTCATTCTTATTGTCTTGAACTACTAAGGGAATTTTGTACGTAACATTAAGATTATGGTGAGGAACAACTGTCTCAAGAATAACCACATCATCTTCACAAGCTATCTCCACTGTGTCCCAAAAATCATTCACATTACGATCCTCTCCATCGAAGTCTTCGTGTTCATTCTCAGGGACATTATTCCTTACTAAAGTTGAGCAAATAAGAGTCGTGCGATTTTTGTTCAATTCAATTAGAACCTTCATTTCAGCTTCAAAAGTAACATTTATAGGTAAAATTGAAATGGATGTATGCTCGTTGAATAGAAATCTCAATTCCATGTCGTACTGAGAAGGATTGGCATTGAGCTTGTTCCGTAAATTATGGAACATATCTTGATATGTTGTACTCGATTTATCATGATTCCAATAGCAATGTCCTTCACTCATCCATTTCCATACCTATTGATCATTTTCATTCATTTCAATTTCACCAAAGTAACAAATCGAAACTGCAGCTGATCCCATATCTGTATTACGAAACATATTTTTTAAAAAACAATTAGATAATAAAGGCAAAACAAACTAACCGACTGGCGAATCCGACTGTTAAAAGCCAATCAAACTATCTGGGCTGACTGTTCTTCGTGCCCAGACGGTTGGGTCAGTGATTTTACAGAAGGCCATGAATCTGTCTAAATTAATATACACGCATATGATTTTTTTTTTCTAGTGTTTGCTTCAAAAAATATAAACCTATTTAAGAAATGTCAAAATTTATTTGCCTATGTCAAAATAAGATTTAACTATTAAAAATTATACTAATTTAACGAAATAGAAATTAAATATATGTAAATATACTTACCGATTCAAAGTGATGGCTATAAACAATGTTTCTTGTTAGGCGTTTAATAACTTTATGAGATTTAAGGTTGAAACAAATGAAAAATTAAAGAGTTTTTTTTGTGTTTGAGTAAATAGATAAAGAAAGTGACTTGATTTTGAAATTTTAAATGGAAGTATTTGGTCTTTACTTTGTAACTTAAAGTATATTATTATCTTTTAAAAAACACCATATTTTTGTAACTGTATAACATACTTAAGGATATATTTGTATTTTAATCATTAAAAGACCATTGTGGTGAATGACAGAGAAAATTGGCTTATGTGGAAAATGGTTATGTTATCTTAGCCAATTTAATAATCTCATTATGAAAAGTTTATTTAATAGTTTTAGAAATTTTAAATTATATGAGAATTCTTCAAAAAAAAAAAAAAAAAGAAATTAAAAGAATTTTGGCTTTCCAAAAAAAAATATTGTAAAATTAAATACTTATTTTAAGTGCTTTTTAGAATTTTAAAGAGTATGTTATTGAGGAAGAAAAAAATTTAAGTCTTCAAAAAAATAACAATGACACACAATACTATCATATAAATGTTTATTCAGTGCATTAAATACAAATCAAAGTCAAAATCATATTGAGTACATTAATTACATAAATTTTAGAAAATTTACTAGATATTCATAGTAATTTTCCAAGGCTCTTCAAATTTTATTATAGGACAACATACAAGTGGATGAGCATGTTGGAAAGTTTTAGTCCCTGTTTGGGAGGAATTAAATTTTTCTACAGTAAATCAATTTTCATTTTCAACCACACATTTTTCTATAAAATAATATTTTCCATCACATCAATAATTTTTTCTTCTTTTTCAACCACACATTTCTCATCATATCACTATTCAAAATCAATTCTTTCCCCAAAAATCTCTCCCAAATAGGCTCTTATATTTCTCTAGGACAATCTCAGCTATAAATGTGTGAATATCCTAGGATATTTAGTTTCCTTAGAAGTTATCATTTTTTATTCTTTTCTTTTCTTTTCTTTAATTTATTCCTTCTATTATCCCACTGTAACTCTATTAATACAAATATGTACCAATGTTATGATTAATGAGAATTATTTTTCTACAAGTGGTTCTCTCATTCTAGATAGTATCATAGCAGATCCGGTTCTTGACCTTTTGTTACCTATGTTACCTATGTTACCTTTTGTTTCCATTGGCGGCAAAGGGTTTTCTTCCTTGTTCAAACTCTACCCTTCTCTTCTGTTGCTGTAGCCATGGCTGAAACTCCAAACAAAGCTAAAGTCGAAACCAAATCTGAAACCAGACCTACCCATTCTGAACCAAATTACCAATATACGATTGAATGAGGCTAACTTTCTACGGTGGTCACAATCGTCAGGATGTATATTCTTCAAAGAGGGAAGATATGGTACTTGACTTGTAAAGCTGAGGAGCCTGAGAAGACAGACCCATCTTATACTGTATGGGATGCTGAAAATTCCTTGGTGATGACATGGCTCGTGAATGCTATGGATGAAGAGATTAGCGCTAATTACATGTGCTATTCTACTGCAAAGGAACTCTGGGACAATGTGAATCAAATGTACTCTGACCTTGTGAATTACTCTCAAATTTATGAACTGCAATAGAAAATCAGCAATACTTATCAAGGAGGTAACAAGGTATTTCAATGTTCTTAAGGGCCTATGGCAAGATTTGGATTTATTCAATGAATATGAATGGAAAAATCCTGATGATTGCAAACACAATCAGAAGATGATTGAGAATGCAAGAATTTTTAAATTCTTGGCTGGACTTAATGATGAGTTTGATGAAGTAACCTCTACACCCACTCGGGAAAGTGTTTCTGAAGTACAATGAGAAGACTGTTGAAGGAGTGTGATGATGAAGAACAAGGAGGTTCAGATTGTGGAAAATTTTGCTCTAGTTGCTGCCAATGGAAAATGCTATTCACATAGGCTAGGAAACAGGGTTAAATACAGGGATTTAAAATAACACACGTGTCAGCCAGTCAATTTTGGAGGGAAACCCAAATTTATTACACCCATTTCCTCCCATTTGCCCCCAATTTCTCAAACCTACTCATCCCACTAAAACCCAAATTTATCACACCCATTTCCTCCTCCCATTTCGCGATTGATTTGTGAAACCTGCTCATCCCACTAAAATTCATCACACCCATTTCATCCCACTAAAATTCCAATCACACGGCGCATTTCATCACGGAATTTTGGGTTTCGTTTGGGGCGACCCACACCCGAAGGTCTCCGATTTTTTTTCACCATTTCACTCATACAAATCAGACTATACAGGTACGATACAAATCGATAATAACCTTTGAAATTTTTTGGTTAAAACAGAATGTGATTTTTTTGTTCGGAATTTTCGATAATGATAGTGATTTTCTTCGGTTAGAAACAGAGGAGTAACCTTTGAAATTATACAGTAAAAATAGAAAATAGAATGTGTTAGATAGGAGTATAAGAACTATTTTTCAACTCAGTTTTGTTATCATCAAAATTTAAATGTTTTTAGCGAGTGTATTTGTTGATTTCTAGATCTCCAACTCTCTGAATATGCTCGTTGGCTATTATTATAATTTTTCCTATTTGGTAAGGCATGGGTATGTGTTGAAAGAATGAAGGCGTCTATGTCTAATTTTTCCAGATGGTTATGTCTAATTTATGTTACGCTTCTATTGAGCTTTCCAGTTCTTACATTTGCTTTATCAAGTGTAGCTTATCGTTTTCTCCTAAAAGATCAAAACTGGTATACAGTGATCATATTTGACATGTCGCATTTGCAAATTTATTACATATATATTTGTTGTTAATTGTACGAAATGAAATTATAATTGTTTTATTTGTTGAATAAATAAAAATGACCATTACCTTTTTGTCGTAGCAGAACAAAGTATGAACGGCATGCAAGACAAGCATGACGATGTTTTGGTGCAATCTGACAGTGGGAATGTTACAGAGTTCGTGAACATAGTGGAAGACGAAACATCAAGGGGAGAAGGTGAGGGAATGACATCAAAAAATGCAGCTTCTGGGTCTGGCATCCGCACGGAATTGTTCAGTCATCAACAAAACGAAAAATATTGGTTTTCCATGTTTTTCCCTTTTATTGCTTGCAAGAAAAATATTGTTCAGTTTCTTATGGCTGAATTTGAAGACCGTTGTCTCGTTTGGTATTCTTAATATTGTTAGCAAACAAATTTATGTATTTATGTACCATCATCTTCATTTTCTTCTAAGAATGCTTTGAAACGTGCTGAAGGTGAGTGATAATTGAATGATTATAACTATTGCTCTGCATTTTGTCACAGCCGGTGCACTCCATGGTCAATATTTTCTTTACAATTCAACATTTGTTTTGTGTGTATATCAAGCATTATTTTTTCTCTCCCGTTACAGTTGCCACAAAAATCTTTGAGCTGGCTAGGTCTTGATTCATCTGTTTAATGTTGTAGACGCACAATTATCCATATTTCATTATGCTGAGTATGAGTATTATGAAAGATGCATCGACAACCATATAATTCTTCCTTCTGAAATGGTAGATACAAATTCCTATGTTGCTATGCATTAGACTGTGGAGAGACATGATTAAACATTGGTTATGGCCTTTGGCCCCTTCCAAATAATTTTCAGTGTTGTACAGTAAAGTGTGCATTGTTTACTTGTCCAGATGTGACCTATAATGTGCCGATGCAGAGTTAATCAACGTTGGACAAAAACATGAAGCTCTTGAGGAGGGGCAGGCATGCTAAGGATCGTCTTATTCAGTATCGTAGTATCTGCCAACAAGTTAACATTAATTCACTTGGGCTCATGGTTGTTGTTACATTGATGTAGAGCTATGACTAGAGCATAATTGACAGCAATCAATATATTTGTTTAGGTTCAAAATAATTGGCTTTTGGCGCCACTACAAAACATAATCGAAAATGTACTCATTAACTAAGCAAAAGAGTTCATACACAAAAATAACATTACATTGGCTTTTGGTGCTACTACAAAACATATGCATACAAATGTACAATAGTCAAGCTAGCTGCTTCCCTTTGGCGTCCACTTGCACGCTTACTTTTTCAGCTCGGATTGTCACGTTGACTGAAATTTGGAGCTCTTCCTCATCACTTATTCAAACTCGAGTTTGGAACATACGGGACAAGTCTTCAACTGTTTCATTCATTGCAGGGGTAATCGAGTTTGTGCGATCACGTCTATACGGACCGCTTGATTCTTCCTTTTCAACCCACTCCCAAAATCCACAATTACTACAACAAACGAATAATTTTCCTTTGTTTTTATTCTCCTTCTCCACTATAAAACATTTCTCAAACCCATGCTTACATCATGTGCAAGTGCGCTTCCTTTTGTAATTGTCAAAGAAGTGATCTTTAGCTCTACAACTATGACATTTTCCAGAATTCCTTCCTATCATTCTAATTGAGACGGGCATCAACCACCAACACTAACAAATTTAGCATCAATTTCATAGAACTTGAACAAATATTGCAAAACTAAGAGTGTGTTTGGTAGGGATTTTTAGGAGAAAAATTGATTTTTGAATAGTGATATGATGGGAAATGTGTGGTTGAAAAAGAAGAAAAAAGTATTGATGTGATGGAAAATATTATTTTATTGAAGAATGTGTGGTTGAAAATGAGAAGTGATTTACTGTAGAAAAGGAGAATTGTTACCAAACAGGCTCTAAGATAAGCCATTCACATCTATATTTCAAAAATTAACAATACATGAGCACCAATTGAACAAACCTCGCAAACTAAAACTACAACAAATATCCACGAAATTGCAAATCACTTTCCAACCTAGATAAGCTATTCACATGTACATTTCAAAATTAAACGATACATGAACTTCTTCACATCTATATTTGAAAAATTAACAACAATGCTGTTCAAAAATTCGTTCATTACAGTGCAATTCCAAGCAAATCAAATGCCATGTTGCCCCATTTCATTGCACACCATCACGCTGGAAAATCAAATTGTGATGAAATAGACAAGCTTACTACCTTTGCAGAGCTGAACAATGATTCACGAAGAACTATTTTTGGAGTGTGTATTGGGAAAATCTTCCAACGGCGACATCTCTCACAGAGGCAACGCAAGGCGTGACGATACTTTCTTTTTCAACTGATATGGTTGGCAAGGCGACGATGACAGCTTTGAGATAGTGCAGTGCGGCGTTATTCTGACTCCACGTGCGGCATTATTTCGACGAGTCTGTTGAAGACAAACTTGGGGCTTCAGCTTGCCCTAACTGATTTTCAAGACGGATTTTGGGCTTTAACTTCGATTTAGGGCAATCTATTCCTTTAGTAAAATGCGATTTGGGTTTGTGGTCTGTGGTCTGTGGAGATAGGGATTTGAATTTGGGGGTAAATTTCATGGAGTTCTGTGTTGGGTTCGTGGAGAGAGGATTTCGACATTTGGGGATGGGTTTCTTGCCTTTAAGTTTTGTTTGTCATTTTCCTCATTTTGGTTTTTAAGTCGGTCGCCACGTCAGCTTGTTTTTTAATCTGGGTCAAAGCCCCTGGACGAGGAGCGCGATTGGCTGCCAATAATCCTGCCCCTCAGCTGCTGGTAACACAGATTTGGCTATAGCCAATATTTCTGCACGATGGCCTTATTCTAATCAAAGGAGGCTGGAAGCTAAGTCTCAAGCATGATGTGACTATTGCAAGATGCCACACCACACTCGAGAAAATTGCTGAAAACTCCATGGAAAGTCGGTAAACTGGAAGAACAACAAATTGAGACCCTCGACAGCAATCATGCAGTCCCTAAAGCCAATGAAGCTAATTTCCTAAGTGCTGAGCAGGTGGATCAACTTCTGCATCCGGTCTTCATATTGGTTCATTAGCTTAAACAAGTGATAACTCTAGTGCCTATCCTTGTAGCTCAAATCTTGCACCATGGATTATTGATTGTGGTGCATCTGATCACATGACCAGTACCTTTCAATTGTTTCAATCTTATTCTCCCTGTTCTGGTAGTAAAAAGATTAGAATTGTAGATGGAAGTGTTTCATCCATCGATCGAACAGGTTCTGTCCAAATCTCTGAAAAAATAGAACTCAAATCTATCCTTCAAGTTCCTGAACTTGCCTCTAACTTGCTGTCTGTTAGTAAACTTTCACAGGAATCTAATTGTCATGTCATTTTCTTTGATTTCCATTGTGAAATTCAGGACCAACTCTCGAGGAGGATGATTGGTAGTGCTAGGATGATTGATGGACTCTGATAAGTGCGTTTTCTAATGTATACTTCACTACATGACATGACTAATTGTTGACATAAATGCTTGAATATGGCTTAATTCGATAGAAATTGTGTTTGTAGGACTACATTGATAGATGGAATGAAATGTATGTGAAAACGAGCGAAAATGATCAAAATGGAGGAAAACGGAAGTTCAAGGACTCAATTGCAAATATTGAAAAGTTGTGTCGATCTCACGATGAATATTTGAGAGTGTTGGGCATCAATTGGGTGAGGAAAGAAGCCGAATGGATGAAATAGAGTCGAAGCACTATCACAAATCAACTTCCAGCCGAAAAAGTTATGCTTTGAATTTTTAGTCTTAGTTTGAGATCCATTTTTGACATAGAATACGTTCGAAATTGAAGATTGATATTTCTGGAAGATTTGTAGGCCTTTATGTAAGCTTTCTAACTCATTTTGAATCACCTCAATCGGATATTACAACTGAAAGATATGATCAAAATACCGAGGGTAAACCATGCGATCGCATGGTATAAAAACCATGCGATCGCCCAGACTTCAACATGACCTTTTTCTGGCAAATTGGTTGTTCCTTGCGATCGCATGGGGATACTCCTTGCGATCGCAAGGTGTGTTCTGTGCGAGAAAATTTTAAGTTTCCTTTTTCAATCCAATCACTTATGGAATGATATCTTGAGGCTTTATTTAACCCTAAACTCGTCCAGAATTAGGGTTTATGCATTCTTAGGGAGAAAACACCATGGAAGAGTAAGGAGAAGGGGCAAGAACAAGGGTTTCACTTCAAGATCCAAGATTCAAGCTTTAACTTCTAGTTCTTTGGTGATATTTTCTTTTTATTACTTTTCTTGTTATTTTATTTTCTCTATGTTAGGCTAGACTTTTTATGTATTAGGTGAACGATAAACCTCGCATTGTGATCTTTTAATTTCTATTTTGTAATTTGGCATTTAAACACGTTTGATGGTTATTGAATGCTTTATATACACTTTTTGTCTCCATGATTATAGTGCACGATAATTATGTGAGTTTAGGTAGTTTATTTTATGCATTCGAAAGAAGGGAAATAAACTCAACAAGGTATAAATCATTGTTTTGTTCATAGAGGATAGAAATATACCGATATGCATTACGAGAATCTCTAAGTGTTTACAAAACTACATGCATTCTTATATATTATATTTGTCATAGAAATATAGTCAAATGGTATACTAGGATATGTTCAATTCTACTCGAAAGAGATCGTTGGATATGTTAGAAACATTGATTCTTCAAACGATTCATCGTGTTGTCAAATTGTGAAATAGGGGTCAAGAGTGAACTTTGCTTGGTGATTCGGGATCTTAGTACGCTTTTTCATACATTAATTTCTACAACTTTTGCATTCAACCATTACTTTTGCATTTTGTTCGTCATTTTAGTTTAATTTGCATCTTAGTCATAATTTTATCATAAAATCACCACAATCATCGTCTTGAGTTTAATAGATTCAGTTAAGGTCGATATAATAAAAATTCACGTTAAATCAATTCTCATGGGAATGATACTCGAAATTCTTGAATTTCCACTTTATTACTTGTTAACGATCCTTACACTTGCGGTGATTTAAATTCGAAACATATTTTCGTGAACAAGTTTTTGGCGCCGTTGCCGGGGATTGAATATTAACTTGATTTTTGTTATGTTGACACTAATTCGAACTTGTTTTTAATTTTGGTTTATTTTTTTTATTTTTTTCAATTTAGTTTATTTACTTGGGTTGAGCTAAGTGCTACTATTATCAGCAGGATTACCGAGAACAAATACAAATGGCTGATCAACAACTGGAACCGATTGTAGCACTTGCAGCTCCAGCCAATACGGAAGCACGATATGATGGGAATGCTCTGCTTGGGGATCTTTGGTCACCGTTCATCATTCAAAGCCAATCCAACATTATCTATCCAGCATTCGAACAACCAAATTTTCAGTTGAAGACAAATGTTATCCAACTCTTTCAAAATAGATACCAATTCTACGGGATGGCCAATGAGAATCCATATACACATGTATCCCGTTTCTTGGATATGTGTCAACTTTTCAGATACCAAGGGATATCAGAAGATGCAATCAGACTGCGATTGTTTCCACTTACTCTTCGGGATACAGCACTTGAGTGGCTCGATTCACTCCCGGTGGCAAGTATAACTACTTGGAACGACCTGGCTCATAAATTCTGCACCAAATTCTTCTCACCAGTAAAAGTGGTGAGGCTGAGGCATGACATATCAATATTTAACCAAAATGAAGCTGAATCATTTAATGAAGCGTGGAACAGATTTAAAAACATGCTAAGGAAGTGTCCTCAACATGGGTTCGACAAGCCAACACAAATCAGATTCTTCTATATGGGACTGACTTCGACTTTCAGAAGCATGGTGGATTCATCATCAGACGGCTCCCTAAGTACAAGGTCACCCGAGGGAGCTTGGGAATTGTTCGAGAGAATGGCTAATACATCAGCCATGTGGTCTTCAGATAGAGTGGGTACAAAGAAAGCAGTTGGAGTGTATGAGGTAGATACCTATTCGACATTATCTGCAAAGATTGCCTCCTTATTTCACAAGATAGAAGGCATAACACAGACCATGAATTCAGCACAAGTAAGGAAACCAATTTGCGAAAAATGTGGAGCAGAACATGGCACAGCTGAATGCCCTATCCTTACACAAAGAATGGAACATGTGGACTTTGCTCAATGGGGTCAACATCAACAAAACGGCCCTTACTCTGAAACATACAATCATCCAAATTTCTCTTGGGGTGGAAACCAGAATCACAATATAATCGGGCTCAGGGGCAGTTTCAGTAGGAGAAGAAACCTCAGTTGGAAGACATGTTTGCAAAGCTCATGGAAAGGACCGCTACATACATGGAGAAGACCGATAAATACATAGAGACCACAAATCAATTCATGAGAAAGACTGAAACAAACTTCTATAATTAGGGTGCAGCTATTAAGAATCTGGAGACTCAAGTGGGACAATTAGCTCTTTCTATAACAGTAAGGGTGCCTGGTACACTACCGAGCAACACAGAAGTAAATCATAGGGAACAATGTCAATCCATCACTATACGAAGTGGAGTTCAGTTACTTGAGATACATGCAAAAAGGCCGGGTGCAAATAAAGAGCAAGTGGAGTCTGCTAAAGAAGAGAATGAAAAACAGGTTGACAATACCAAGAAGACATCGATAAAAGAAAGTCCACCAAGGTCACAGAAATTGCCAGATAATTCGGTCAATCCCTATGAGCCACCCATTCCATTCCTACAACGGTTGAGAAAACATCAATGGGAGCAACAATACAAGAAATTCCTCGAAATCTTCACGAAACTCCATATAAACATCCCATTTGCAGAAGCACTGTTCAAAATGCCCGGCTACGCCAAGTTCCTGAAAGATATTCTATCTAAGAAAGGAAAGCTAGATGAACATGAAACAATGATGCTAACAGAGGAGTGCAGTGCTGTCATTCAGAAAAAGCTCCCACCAAAACTGAAAGATCCAGGGAGTTTCACTATACCTTGCACTATTCGTGAATGCTACTTTGATAAAGCTCTTTGTGATCTTGGTGTAAGTATTAATCTAATGCCTCTATCTGTTTTCAGGAAACTCGGACTAGGAAAAGCCAAAACAACGATGGTCATACTGCAATTAGCTGATCGATCATTTGTACATCCTAGGGGGATAATTGAAGACGTGCTAGTTAAGGTGGACAAATTCATTTTTCCAACGGATTTCCTCATTTTGGATATGGAAGAAGACAATGATATCCCACTTATCTTGGGCAGACCATTCCTGGCTACCAGCAGAGCTCTAATAGATGTTGAAAAGGGTGAGTTAAATTTGAGATTTGAAGAGGAACATATCACTTTCAGCGTTTTCAATGTTATGGATGAGCATGTCAAGTCAGATAAGTGCTATCAAATTATGTAGTAGAGGAGGTGTTGCAGAATACAACTGTGTTTCACAACTTTTCAAATACTGCTGATGACCATAATGTGTATTTTCAACCTGAACAACATCTTGAGAAACAAGAAGTCTACATTGTTGAGTTCGAGGCAGTTGATGAGGGAAAAACAGATGACACGGATGAAGATAAGCTAAAGTTTGGAGGAACGCTGTAGTGAGAAAGAAAATGTCATTGAAGAAGCTAATCAGGTCCTCCAAGGCTACATTTGACGTACCCTAACAGACCAACACGGTACAGTCGAGCTATCGACTATAAATTAGTGTTGGATGGGAGGCAACCCATCATTTCTACCCTTTTACTTTTTTCCTTTATGTAGTCATTTAAGCAAATTTCATTTTTTTATGCATTTTGGTAGTTTTAGGTCACCATTCACTTAGATCGTTCAACTTCGACCACCGCCTCCATTTTGACAAGGGGAGTACCATTCCCTTTCTATGCTTTACATTGTTCATTGTCCTTATTTTTGCATGTTTAACGTTTTTATATTCCAACATTGAGGGCAATGTAGATTTCAGTTTGGGGGTGGTATATTTGTCCATCATAATTGTTCTACTTTATTTTATTTAATTATTATTTTTACTTGACTACTTTTTGTGTGTTTGCTTACTGTTTTATGTGTGTCTGTCGAGTGAATTTTAAAAAAAAAGCAAAAAATAAAAAAAGTTTGTTTATTTCAGTATTTGCTTATTTGTTTTGTGTGTTTGTGTGGATTTAATGGCCTTGCGGGCAATAATGTGAATATTGGAAGCAGTATGGCTATGAATTGTGGACATTGTGCATGTTAAATTGATTTATACTTGTCTATGTGGGGACTTGACATTTTTGCGCACAATACTTGTGTTGGGCATGCTAAGCTAATGATGGATACATGAATTATAGTAGGATTGGACATGATAGGTCAACCCCGTAAACCTCTATTGCACTTATCGATAAACCATCATTTTAGAAGTTTGGAGATGATTTAGCTATCACAGGGGAACATTGAGATGAGTCGGGATTTCATGCGTGAAAATTATGTTGTGTGGATTGGATTAGACCAATGAGACAAAAAGGATGTAAAAGTTTCAAGTTAGAGGATAGTTCAGGAAACTGGATGTCTAAAAGAAAAGGGGCATTACACTAATCATTGAAAAAATAAAGACATCGATTTGAGCCTGTATAACTCGAGTGATTAAGTCTGCAATGGTTTAAAACCTGGTGCCCTATGGTCATCTGACTTGGGAGCCATCGGCCCAAAACTCGCTACAAGGGCTATATAGAAAGCAAATGGACGATGTTAAAAAAAAAATTATCTATCCATTGATGAATAATATACATACTTCTATGTATGGAATGCACTGATTAGCCCAAGACACCTGGTTGATAGAATCATATCTCTGATACGAAGCGAGTACCTGAGTCTAGTCTTAATGGTTGAAACAATCAAAGAAATAGGAGAATCCCTGCTTGTTGAAGTGCGAACTTGTGACTGAGAGATCTATCCAAACTAAAAGAGGGCAAAGACTTAAGTAAATCAAAAACTCTATTCTAGAACACACTTTGTGATCTTTGAGCGAAAAGAATAAGTTTGGGAGTGTGAATCTCTCGAGTGAAGAAAGGAAACATTTGACTACTGTGGTCGGGATTTACACCCATCACCAGTTTGGTATGCTTAGCATGAGTAAGCACCCATATACACATCAAGTTCTGCACATGATAGGTGGAGATTGATTTGATTTTGCACTGTTGAAACTGTTCATTTTACTGATTACTGAATTCTAATGCTGAGACACGGTAGGCTATTAAACCATGCTTTGTGTTGAGTTAAGTCATCATTTTGTTTGAGGACAAACAATAGTCTAAGTTTGGGGGAGTTGATAAGTGCGTTTTCTAATGTGTATTTCGCTACATGACATGACTAATTGTTGACATAAATGCTTGAATATGGCTTAATTCGATGGAAATTGTGTTTGTAGGACTACATTGATAGATGGAATGAAATGTATGTGAAAACGAGCGAAAATGATCAAAATGGAGAAAAACGGAAGTTCAAGGACTCAATTGCAAATACTGAAAGTTGTGTCAATCTCACAATGAATATTTGAGAGTGTTGGGCATCAATTGGGTGAGGAAAGAAGTCGAATGGATGAAATAGAGTCGAAGCACTATCACAAATCAACTTTCAGCCGAAAAAGTTATGCTTTGAATTTTTAGTCTTAGTTTGAGATCCATTTTTGACATAGAAGACGTTCGAATTTGAAGATTGATATTTCTTGAAGATTTGTAGACCTTTATGTAAGCTTTCTAACGCATTTTGAATCACCTCAATCGGATATCAGAACTGAAGGATATGATCAAAATACCGAAAATAGTTCGGAGGGTAAACCATGCGATCGCATGGTATAAAAACCATGCGATTGCCCAGACTTCAACATGACCTTTTTCTGGCAAATTGGTTGTTCCTTACGATCGCATGGGGATACTCCTTGCGAACGCAAGGTGTGTTCTGTGCGAGAAAATTTTAAGTTTCCTTTTTCAATCCAATCACTTATGGAATGTTATCTTGAGGCTCTATTTAACCCTAAACTCGTCCAGAATTAGGGTTTATGCATTCTTAGGGAGAAAACACCATGGAAGAGCAAGGAGAAGGGGCAAGAACAAGGGTTTCACTTCAAGATCCAAGATTCAAGCTTTAACTTCTAGTTCTTTGGTGATATTTTCTTTTTATTACTTTTCTTGTTATTTTATTTTCTCTATGTTAGGCTAGACTTTTTATGTATTAGGTGAACGATAAACCTCGCATTGTGATCTTTTAATTTCTATTTTGTAATTTGACATTTAAACACGTTTGATGGTTATTGAATGCCTTATATACACTTTTTGTCTCCATGATTATAGTGCACGATAATTGTGTGAGTTTAGGTGGATTATTTTATGCATTCGAAAGAAGGGAAATAAACTCAACAAGGTATAAATCATCGTTTTGTTCATAGATGATAGAAATATACCGATATGCATTACGAGAATCTCTAAGTGTTTACAAAACTACACGCATTCTTATATATTGCATTTATCATAGAAATGTAGTCAAATGGTATACTAGGATATGTTCAATTCAACTCGAAAGAGATTGTTGGATATGTTAGAAACATTGATTCTTCAAATGATTCATCGTATTGTCAAAATGTGAAATAGGGGTTAAGAGTGAACTTTGCTTGGTGATTCGGGATCCTAATACGCTTTTTCATACATTAATTTCTTCAACTTTTGCATTCAACCAATACTTTTACATTTTGTTCGTCATTTTAGTTTAATTTGCATCTTAGTCATAATTTTATCATAAAATCACCACAATCATCGTCTTGAGTTTAATAGATTCGGTTAAGGTCGATATAATAAAAATTCACGTTAAATCAATTCTCGTGGGAACGATACTCGAAATTCTTGAATTTTCACTTTATTACTTGTTAATGATTCGTATACTTGCGGTGATTTAAATCCGAAACATATTTTCGTGAATAGACTCTACTACTTTGATGAGACTTTATTCAACAATAACAAGCTCAGGGTTTGAGTAGTTGTCCTAGATTTGTTTCTGTACTTGAACAAATAATGCTTTGGCATTTTAGATTAGGACATCCTAGTTTTCTCTATTTAAAACATTTGTTTCCTAGCTTATTTAAAAATTTGGATTGTAATTCTCTTCATTGTGATGTTTGCCACATATCCAAAAGTCATCGAAGCACTTATCAATCAAAAGCTTATCATCCTTCCAAACATTTTTATTTAATCTACAGTGATGTTTGTGGTCCATGAAAAATCACTACTACTTTTGGTAAAAAATGGATTGTTACATTTATTGATGATCATACATGTTTGTGTTGGGTGTATTTATTGAGTGATAAATCTGAGGTTGCAGGAATTTTCCAGGATTTTTATAATATGGTTGAAACCTAGTTCCTAACAAAAATCAGTATCCTTATAACCGATAATGGTGCTGAATATTTTAACAAATGCTTAGGAACGTTTCTCTCGACAAAGGGTATTCAACATCAATCTACTTGTTGTGACACCCCACAACAAAATAGCATTGTTGAGCGGAGAAATCGTCATTTGTTAGAGGTTGCACGGGAAGAGCATTAATTGACAAATACAAAGGAATGTTAACACTGTGGGTTAATGATGATAACGTAAATTTCAACATCTATTAAGCGAAGAAACCTCCAGAAAAAGCTGTTACTTGCGATATGACCTAATCAGTTGAAGCAGTTGTAATTAATAGAGAAAAAATGGATCTATTCTATGCCCCTCTAGTGTAGCACATGACTACCAGTTATTCAGCAATGCATCTCTTACTGATAAAAACTCAGGAACCAATGAAGTAGTTGACTTCCTATTGGCTCATGAAGCCTATCCACCTAACAAAAATGAGAGCTATGTGGAAAAGCCTTGGAAACCTCCAAACACTGTTAAACCAAAAGAGGTTTTGAAAGTTATACCGGAGTTAAAGTTGTCCAATTCTATCTGCCATGCTATAGTGAAGAAGAATACAAAGCCAAAGATAAAATTTAGAAATATGAGAGACGTGCCACCTGAAAATCCAATGTAGACAATTTGGTTAAGTCAAGTTAATGACGTTAAAGAAGCGATTTTTGGGAGGTAACCCAAATGTTTTTTCCGTTTTATTTATTCTGCTTTTTCGTTTTAAGATAGTTTAGTTTATTTTAAGTTAATGTGGGATTTATCATCCATACCTCATTTTCCCTTAGGTCTTCATTATGTTGATTTATTAGATGTTAGAGCTCAATAACACTTGTTCCAGTTATTTGATTTTTCAGGAACATGACATCTCGGAACATTTAAACCAATTTTGACCAAGAAGCCAACAGAAGTAATAAGAAAGTTAGCCATTGAATTACAAGCCATATTAGGGGAGTCTCTTCTTCACTTTCTTCCCCACTCCTTTATATGCGAATTTAGAATTTTAGACATTGAGGACAATGTCTAGTTTAAGTTTGGCGGTGGAAAACACGAGTTTTCATTTTTATGTGTTTTTGTGTGCTTTAATTTTAAAAAAATTGAAAATTTCAAAAATTTCAAAAAGTTATAATCGTTCAAGAGTGAAAACGAGGTTATAACCGTCACGGTACTCATTCTCTTTCACGTCATAAGGAGCGTTTCTTTAGAAACAATAAAGTGGATGCTCCTACTTTTGATGATTGCTTAGATTTTGAAGTTTTTACTCAATGGACAGCCCTTAAACAAGGGAATCAGTTAGTGACTGAGTATATTGCTTAATTTGAGGAATTTCGAATGAAATGTCATGTCATTGAGGATGAGGTCCTGACTTTGAGTAGGTTTAGACAAAGTCTAAGAGATGATCTTAAGCGTGAGCTTTTCTTTCGATGCGTCACTACTCTTGATCACGCTTACTCTTTGGCCCGATATTATGAATTGATTTTCGGTGCTCCATACGCATGGTGACAACCATACATCCATCTCATTAGCTCCACTTCCTCTTAAGTCTATTAGGAGACCTTCCCCGTCAAATGTTCCTCCTGTGTTCGACAATAAAGGTACAATTTCTGAAATTCCAAGGACTTCTTCTCACTTGCAGTGCTTCAACTGTAAGGACTTTGACTACATCTCTTCCAAATGTCCTAGCCGAGCTTAGTCATTGAAGAACGATAGAATATAATAGATGAGCAGTTAGACGATCAAGTTTATGAACCTAACTTTGAAGAATTTGATGACTTTGATGATAGTGAGAACACTTCTTTAGGTAGTATTCAGACTTTTTCTAGGAATCTACGTATTGTACCCCTTGTTTCCGATACCTATCGGTCAAGTGTTGTATGTCGTACCATTATCAAACCCAAATGTGCTATTGATTTGTGTCATCATGCCATTTTCAAGGAAAATCTTGGGAATCGGGATTTGATCCTCCCAATAGTTGAACTTACATATAAGAATTGTGTGATTCAGTTTATAAGTATGAATCCCTTTGAAATTATTCATGGTTTCGAGCTTGAATTTCTTCACGATAGTAGCCTCGTTAACTTCGGCCTTACTAATGACTAAATTGGCTTAGTTGGAACCCATATTGTAACTAGCATTTGCTGCTGCAGAATAAACCAGTTTAAAAATGGGATAACATGCTCTATAGGGCATGAGTTCTAGTATCATAAGTGTTTCCTCATAGGAGCGTCCACGAATTTGATCGATTACTCTTCTTGCTTTTTCAGCCGATAGAGATATATGTCGACCTAAAGCGTATACTTCTGTTTTTTTCTTCTTTCGCATAGGGTTTACCTCCTATTAATGAAGCATAAGTATCTATCTAGAATATATTAAAAAAAAAAAGATTAACGCCGAGAAAATGTGTCGAAAATGTATTCTTTTCTTCGATCCACATTGTTGGTTGGATTTCAGCTAAAAAATTTCGAAACAAAGGTAATCTAAGTTAGTGTAAACAAGACAGTTATTTGTTGCACTTGGGAGGCTCTTTATAGTTGATAGGGCTTGCCGGCTTGTACTTCCTAGACCTGTGCACAATATTACTTGGATATGTCACTTTACCATAATGATTTTAACATATACTAATTATTTTTCCACAATGACTACGTAGGCAACAGATATCAGGCTCACGCGTGTTCACGCAAGAAAATTTGAGCACGTTTTGATCAAAGATCCGAACGGAGAAAATGTGTCGTTTATGGACGTGGAAAATACTTTTAGGACTCGAGACAAAATTGTTCAAGCACCGTAGTATAATCAAAGATGATTGTTTATAAACAATCTTAAACAACTCAACCAAAGTAAAAACAAATTAAATTCAAGTAAATAATATGAAAGGAGTAAGAGAGAAAACTTAATGTATTTTTAAGTGTTAAGGTTGCATTAGGAACAAATGTTACAAGAGTTACTTATTTATGGAGTCCTGACCGAAGTGGTTGTTGTTGGAAGGAAACCACGTGGCCTCATTTTTTAGGCCGAAGCCTCACATCACTTAATTTGCAGTGCATTTAATATATTGACAACGGATCAATCTTCATATACCCTAGGTTGATAATCTTGACATTCAATATTATAAACGTCGCATCAATTATTCCTAAAGATTTCCCTCAGATAATCTAACAGACGCAATGGCTTCAACCAAAAGAAGGTTCAGATGGAGTAAGGGCTTCGGCCAAATGGGAGCTTTAGAACAAAATGGATGAACTTGTTCTTTGACTTCTCTATTTTGATTGATAGGGTCTTTGTTGACTTTGTCAAATCTGACTCAATATCTCTACGTGGATTACAACGTGGTCTCTATTATGAGCTTCAATGGCGATGAGTAATAATAGTCTCTCAAGTCTATGCATGATTATTTATGTAACGTATGGACTTTTGTTAGAAAAACACAAAAAAATTTTGTTGGGAGTGGCGGGTGTTTATTTTTACAACACCACAATAGTCCCCCAAGTTTAAACATAAACATTTATATTATGATTAGAATTTGAAAGTAGAATCATTATGAATTGCTCAAGGTACGTATTGATGGTGTTGTTAGTCGAAGCTATGCACTTGAAGTTTCTGAGTATTTGGAAAAGGTTGGGAAGCATCAGCTGAGGTCCTTTTATCCGAGACTGTTTGCTCAGAAATGACCATATCCGAATCCTTGCCGAAGCTATTCGTGTAGAGCTTGAAGCAGTGTACTTCTGCTATTTATTGAGGCTACAATGCATTAATTCTAAAGAGATGCGATTTTTTAAACGTTAGGAATACGAGGCATCCTTAATTATTATGCCCAAATGATTTGATGTCTTGTACGTTTTCAAAAAAAGGCAGCTGAACCAGTTCAACTTTCCATACACGCAACCGTCGTCGCATTTAATGAGTAATAATGATGGCCACAGACGTGTTTTATAGGAGATAAATGTAGTGGTACCGATGCCCTGATCTGGACCATAGAATGGGAAGTGGCAGCCGTGACGAATGACACATATTGAATCTTAAATGGATGATTGGATGGTTAGGATCCTGATCTAATCGCTGGGATTGATGATCTCCGCCTATAAAAGGCAATGGTTTTGGGTGAAAACCATTTTGCTCTTGCGAACAAAAACAATTAAACTCTCCAAAACTCTTTTGTTCTTCAACTTTACTGAATTCTTCCGGTCACTTTTACAAACTCCGACCACTTTGCTTCAGTGATTTTGTTGTTCAACCTCATAAGTATTTTAAACTTCTTTGATTTTAAATTTTATGGCTTCTTCATTTTCTGTCATTTTCTGACTGAAGACTTGAAAATCAGTACTGTAGCTTTTTAGATGGGGTTACAATAACTAATACGGTTGGTCTCATCCAAGCCATTAGGGTTGGTCAAAAATTTTTGCCCACAATGAAGGGTCGGTAGATTATGACGCGGGTTGGGGCAGTCAAATTTTCTTCAAAAATAACTACAACCAACCTTGTAGATATAAATGAGAAATATTGCATTCCTTATAACTTCGAACTCCTAGCCCTCCCCTGATGAGCGAGCCTACTTCCCTAGGTGGTATGTTACTGTCAGTAAGTTCCTAAAAGGAGACTTCATCTACCTCCTTCATCCTTTCTTTAGAGTCGTACTTAAGTCGTACAGGCTAGCACCTATCCAGCTCATCCTCAATGCATGGGCCTAACTAATGGAAACTTATTTTTTGTGGAAGGATACTTCACTTAGTGAGGATATGCCACTCCATGTCTTTTAATCTATATTCCAACCTAGGATCCTAGGTAAAGAGGGATTTCAAGGATTGGTACTCCTTATGTCTAAGAGGGCCCACGCCTTTCCTTTTTCCATCAAATGATGGAAATAAACTTGGTTCTAGGTAAAGGGTAATTGCAAATATGTAAAAGTGACAAGGTTCCTATGTGACAGTGCTTACCAGTTATTATGAAGCTAGTGAGTGTTCGATTCTTTAGTTTCATGTTTATTAACTTGTGAATTAGCTCTGACCCCCTTTCTTTTTTATTATCGCTGGATTGGTTGATCGCTTAGAGTTATCCCAAACAGAGTTGGGTGTTATAGAGGACATCAACATTCGTCATCTATTTTCGCGGGAGTTTGACCGTTTGATTAAATCAAATGGTTCTTTAAGAAGTTCTACTTAATGGCCATGAGAGGTAACTTCTATATTGTGGATTTTCTTTAATTGTTGGTGGGTAGTTTGTACTGATCCTCTGTTTCTTTTGTAGAAAATTTCGAAAAGATGAGGCACCCCACCCCTGACATGGCCTCCATCCTTTTCGCCACCTTCACTCCCGAGAAGAAGGGGTTCAAGCCTTCATCCGTTGTAGGAAAATAGGTGATGGACCAAGTAGAAAAAATCAGCAAGGAGGCTGCGGCCAAGAAAGAGAAAGGCGACCTCCTATAAAGGATAAAGGGAAAAAAGTGGAAGATGTCCCGAGAATAACTATGCATTCTTCTCTACCAGAGAACAGGGTCAATGGTCAGCCACCACCTCGCTCTGAACTCTCAATAGGAGAAAAGTTAATGGCGGCCTCCATTACTATAGCCAATCGCAGGCAGAAGAGGCCAACTATTATGAAGCCTTTAAGGCAAGAACCGTCGAAGAGGAGGAGGACCTTGAGTTACTCAACAACTAGCCTTAGAGGCTCTATCATGCTTTCTCCAAATATTCAGATGACAACTACCACAGTCTATAAGTACTGGACGGATAGGCGACAGACCTTCGTGGTGACCAGTGAATCAGTGGATATGTTTGCCACCATGTGAGCCAGGCAGAGAGAGCATTTAGCGTCACCATAGAGTCTGAAGTCCTCTTTGAAAACCTTCAGAAAAAGAATAAGGAGTTTTCAAATAAGGCATCCTAGGCAGAGAAGGAGGCTATGAAAGCCACGTCTGAAGCCGAGGTCTCTAAAAAGCAACAGGCTAAGGAGGCAATGAAGCTTGCTTCTACTTTAGCAGAAATTGAAAATTTGAAGAAAGAAGTGAGTAGAAACCTCCTATGCCCATCAGAAAACAATTGTTGAGGCCTTGGAAAGGTCCAATAAGGAGAATGTTGCGTTGAAGCAGTAGGTGGGTGAGCTTGGCTCCAAAGTCTCTAGCTTGACGAAAAGGTAAAGGCGGCGATGGGGGAAGCCTAGTCTGTCGTAATGATGTTGTAGGGCAATACATTGCCAATTTCCATTTAACGAAAGAGTACCAACGCTTTTCTAAGTATTGGTGGATGTATACATACTTTGAAATTGTGGAATAGATTGAGGTGGACTCACAAGCTTTCAACACCTCGGAGTTGAGGTCAGAGTTTTTGGAGGAAATAGAGCCTCAGACCTCAGTGGATGGTAGCCATGTAATTGAATTAGAAGATGATGAGACTGGGGACGACAATACGACTTTTGAAGCCGTTGGCCCCCAAAGCCATTGTCCTTTTTTTTTCTCCACTATGAATAGATTCGGCCCCTAATGTAACGATCTTCAATAAATGAATGAAATTTCTTGTTTATACTTTGTGTAAAAAAATTTTTGAATGCTTGCTGAGTTTTTCATACATTACTGCTTTTTGACGAGCTTCAGACTTTATCTATATTAGAAATTTGTACATGTTATAAATTCGTATACTTTTTGCCACTTTTTACTTATCTTTCTTGAGCATAGGGTTTAATGATTCATCCATACTGAGACTTCCTCCATGACTTTTGTCATTGGGGGGCATGTGCTATCCACCTCTGCGAGTAAGGATGTGGTTCCCATTGGGATCTATCTCTTTGTCGAGGTGTCCACACTTTCTTACCTGGTGGGTGACTCATCAGGCAAAGGCTTATCCCAGGACCTTTGTCGCTGGGATATACTTTTCTTTCAAGAATTTTAACAAGGAAACTTTTATTAAATTAAGCAATATGTACACAAACTGAGCATTTACACTTCTATTGACATTAAATATTCTTCACAATACAAGGTCGTTCACACGAAAGGATTTCTTTTTGACCTTAGAATTGTAGTACCGGGTCATCTTTTGTTGATGGGTAGCTAACTTTACTTGGGATTCATTCATCCTTTCATCAAAGAAATCAAGTTTGCACATCCTTAACTAGTCATTAAGCCATGGAGATGGTGTACCTACTCCAACTAAGCACATAGCCTCTGTTCCATAAGTCATGGAGAAATGAATTTCTCCTATAGCCATCTTCTTGTGGTTCAGATAGCTCATAGGAGCTAAGGTTGCCCATTCACCTAAACCCCTTTGGAAATAGCCAACTTTTTCTTGAGCCTATATTTGATGGTTTTATTGATACCTTCCACCCACCTGTTAGCATAGGATGGTGGGGAGTAGATAAGTGCTTTTTGATTCCTAATTTCTCATCTAAGTCCCTGACATTCTTGTTATCAAAATGACACCCATTCTCTGAGACAATTGAATGGAGAATTTCGATTCGACATATAATATTTTTCCACAAAACTTGGAAGTATTGGCTTATGTAATTTTGGTCAGATGTTCGACTTCAACCCATTTCGTGAAATAATCAATAACGACGATTGCGAAACTAGCATTGCCTTTTCCTTTACGTGGGGTCCTATAAGATCAATCCACAATTTGGAAAAAAAAAACCAAGGATCGGAGACAACACTTAGTTCCTTGAAGGGTTGTCTTTGTATTGTCGCTAAGTGCTGACATTTGTCTTACCATTTCACAAACTACTGTGCATCTTTTTTCAAAGTAGACCAATAGTATCCCCGCCTCAACACTTTCTATGTCAAAGGCCATCCTCTTGTATGGTTTTCGCAAGGCCTTTTATGAATTTCTTGGAGCACGTAGGTGGCCTACTTGCAACTTATGCATTGGAGTAGGGATAGTAGGAACTTCGCTTATATAGCACATGATCCTAAAAAACAAAATGTGCAATTTGTCTTCTGAGCTTCTACACCTTCTCTTTGTCAAATGGCAATGATTAATCTTTGAGGAATGCTATGATAGATTGCATCCATGGGGAAGGATTTTCGACCCACATCACCTCTTCACCTTTAGTAGTAGAGGTTCTAGAGAAGTGTTCTATAGGCACGACGTAAGCACTTTAGAATCTTTGCTATTTGCTACCTTCGAAAGAGCATCAACATGGGTATTTTCCATACACGGAATTTGAGCCAACTCAAACTTTTCAAAGGATGGAACAAGTTCCATTAAAAACTTTAGATATGCGACCATGCTCTTGTCCCTGGCTGAGAAACTACTATTAACATAGCTTACTACCGAGAGTCACTGATGATAGTTAGCTTCTTTACTTGCATTTTCTTAGCAATCTGAGACCAGTTAGAAGGCCCTCGTAATCGACTGCATTGCTAGTAGTATTCAAACCTCACAGCACAATTAAGCTTATGCCTTTCTAGTCTAACTAAGGCTGCTCCTACCCTAAATCCTATATCTCCAGAGAAGCCATCAACAAACAGGTTCTAGGTAGGAGGTTCAGGAGGCTCCATTTTTTCTTTCATTTTTGGGACATGAGTGAACTCTGCCATGAAATCTGCTAAGGCTTAACCTTTTATGGCATCTCTCATCTTAAACACAATGTCAAATTCACTAAATTCCACAGCTTATTTCATCATTCTTTACAAAGTGCCAGGCTTCTAAAGCACTTGCTTAAGTGAAAAGTTGGTGCACTTGTATGGTATAGGCATGGAAGTATGGCCTCAATTTTTAGGAAGTGGTCACCAGAGAGAGCCAGCTTCTCCATGTCTAGATAATGAATTTCTGCTGCCAAAAATGTTTTGCTTACATAATAGACAGATAGTTGGTGATCATCTTCCTCATTTACTAGTATTGAACTGATAGCATCCATGGTAACTGTCAAGTACAGTTGTAGAGGCTCGTTAATTTTAAGTTTGGAGATGGGAGAGCATGTCCCAAGTGCTTCTTCAGCTTTTGCAAGGTTACTTCACACTCCTCTGTCCACTGGAACTTCTTTCCTCCCTTGAAAACCTTGAAGAAAGTAAGGCATTTATCAGTTACTCTTAAGACGAAGCGGCTTAAAGCTACTATCTCCTAGTGACCTCATTTCGATCAGGGCTTTAATCTTTTCAAGATTGGCCTATATACCACTTTGGTTAACCATATAGCCTAAGAAGTTCCCTTATGCGACTCTGAATGCGCACTTGATGGGTTTGGTCTCATTCTATACCTTTGTAGTATTCGAAAGGCTTCGTCTAGGTACTTCACATGATCCTTTACTTTCAAAATTTTCACAAGCATATCATCCATGTACACCTCCATTGTCATTCCAATAAGGTCCATGAATATCTTATTGACAAGTCTCTAATACATGGCCTCGACTTTTTTCAACTAGAAGGGTATCTCTTTATAGCAATAGAAACATCTGTATGTTATTAAGGACATGTGCTCTTCATCAGCTGGGTATATTGGGATCTGATTAAACCCTAAATAGGCGTCCATGAAGCTCAGTAGTTCATAGTCGGCAGTCGAATAAAGGAGTTAATCTATACGTGAAAATGGAAAGCTGTCTTTAAGGCAAGCCTAGTTAAGGTTAGAAAAATCTATGCATACCTTCTACTTGCCATTGTGTTTTTTAACAAGGACATGGTTTGATACCCTCTTCGAATAAGTTGATTCTCGGATGAAATGATAGTCAACCAACTCTTCAACTGGGGCTGTTTGAGGCTCGCAACCAATGATGCGATGATCTAGTTCATCAAATTTAGTAACTTTTTCAGCAGTTTTCCCTTCTTCAGAGTCTGTTATCACTTCAAAGACATCATTTTCTTCAAAGGCGTCTACCATTTCGACATATTTCCCTTGTTCAGGGATCTGCCATTATTTAGAAGCATTGTTCATGTCAATGTCCATCAAAATTACATTGACTTCCCTAGGTTTGTCCTTCTTGAGAGAGTTTAAATAGCACTCTATTGTGCTCATTGGGTTCCCTAATAGTGGCAATGTTAAATCTTAGTATGGAACTTCATACACAAGTGGTGAATGGACGTAAGAGCTCTCTTTCTAGTACCCCATAGTAGACAGAACGGTTGTCTACTACCAATAACTCCATAAAATGATGAGCAGTAAATTGGACCATCCGTATCTCCACTGCTAGAGTGATTTTTCCCATTGGGATAATATTATTACCAGTAAAGCCATACAAGGGAGAGCTCATAGGAGTTAACTTATGATCCACTTCCATTTTGTCAAAGGTTGCTCCTAATATGATATTGACCAAACTTTCATTATCCACTAGCATTCTTTTAAGGCCATTTCTTGCCACAACCCTTGCAACATGGATAATGCAAGCCAACCACATCATCTTATGTAAAAGTGATGAGTTTAACCCCTTTTGCAGTTAAGGGTCGACCGTTGTTAATTATGAAATTTGTCATTGGGGGGATCCTTGGATTCCCTTATATAGTTCATCTGTACATTTTTAGTCTCTCCACCAACATACGGGCCTCCAAAGATGGTATCAGTCTCTCGAATATGTTCGCAGCCAGTGTTAGCTGAAGGGCTCATCCTTTGCCTTCAACCTTCCCTAGGCCTTTCTCCATTATTTTCTAGTCTTCGAGGAACGTCATCCCAAATGGGACGATTAGCCTCAACCCTCCTAAGTTTTCGATCTTGCCTAGGTACATATTCTTCTGGGAGGATGTTCCTTCTTTGATTACTTGATTGCGGATGTAAGATAATGTCCCTATAGTCAACTGTATTATGAATGTAGTAGTGATGGTAAGTGCATTAAAGGGATGTCTCATCCCTATTTCTTAGTTCAAAATTTCGCCTTCCACTGGGAAAACTGTTGGTCTGACTTTTCTTGGTGTGCCTCAATAGTGGGGTTGACTTCCTCATATGCTAAAGTTAGTATTGCATTCAACGTTACTGTAGCCAATGATTGTCCTGGGTTGATGGTGGATGACTGTTCGACCTGGTGTTCCATCAAGTAAGTTGGGACCTTTTTTTCGTTGCCTTTGAGGATGTAGAAATCCCCGGTTGGCCCTATTGTAGGATCTTTCAATTTTTGATTGATGATTTCACGCCTTATCATTTCCAGTTAGGCTTTATATTAGTAGGATCCTTGTTTTGCACGTATCTCCAAAATAGAGAATTCATATCCAGCCCTCCCTTTAAGGCTGATAGTGTCTCTCTATCGATAACTTGCATGCAGTAGGTCATTTCATCAGTAAAACGAGTAAAAAAGCTTTTCAATGACTCTCCTTACTGCTGCCTCATGTCTTAGAGGCGCTGTAGTGGCCATTCACTTCCTTGCTTGTGCGAATTGCTTAAGAAAGGCTTTCTTGAAATTGGCAAAATTTTGATACTTCCTTCTGGAAGCCTAGTGTACTACCCTTCAGCTGCTCTACATAGGGTCAAGTGGAAGGCTCTACATTTTACAACAAGAGTTGAGCCCCTTAGGTTCAAGTGTGTTTTGAAGTTATTGAAGTACCTCACAAGATCTCCTTTTCTATCATACTTGGGAATTTTAGGAAGTAAGAAGTGGCTTGGGGTATGAATATCCTTAATTCCCTGGGAGAATGGTAAATTTTCATCATCGTCGTTGAGGTCGCAAGACCTTTGTGGTTCGTTAGAGTCCTCATCTTCTCTGACTTGAGGTCTCCAATGTAGTTGGGAGTGTCCTGCTTGATTCCTGACTTGTTCTGCCTTCCAGAGCTTATCCTATCGAAGACATTTATGGATCTTCGAGGCATGTCTTCCAGTTCGTAATTTGAGGAAAAATTGAATGGAACCTCATTGGGTTGTTTAGTGGCATAGTTGATGGATGTATCAACCTCAACTTCCCTCTCTTGAGGGGCCTCTTCCCTGATGTAACATTGATAATCAGCCATTTGACTTTAGACTTCTTCTTTGCCATGGTAGTAATTTCCCTGTGGAGGGTCATGAAAGAAAGCATTCCCTTGAGCTGCGTATGAGGGGACCAAGTATCCTCCCTGGTTCTACATATTCCAAAGCAGCTCATGCATGGTAATATTCTGCTAGGTAATATCTCTCATGTTTGCGGCCATGGTTTCCACATCCCTGATGAGCTTATCAACTATATTGGACCCATCTTTTGATATGCCTCATCGGTATTGCTGATGAAATCGATGGCGAGTTACTGAAGCAGCATGTGAGGGTTCCTCTTTTTTAGGGTGTTCTCTAGCTCTCCGAGGTGCTGACTTTTCATTGTCAAAACTTATTGTAATGTTTTCTCTCCAATAGCAACTTGGTTTTTTTTCTATGTGAATGATATTCCTTTTTCACAAGGAGTATACTGGAATCCAACAAGTAGTTCCTATTAAAATATTTGACGGTTCTTTCTTCAAGAACAATCTATTTTCTTCGAAGGCAAGAAAATCCAAAAATATATCTTCTTACCAGCTTTTTCCATGGATTTTTCGTGGTTGAATGTGCGATTTCTTACAAACGGTGCCAATCTGTTGTCCCCATTTTCCACAATGGCTACATGGATGACAGATACCGGGACCACTCGCATCCACGCAAGCAAATTCCAATATGTTTTGACCAGAGATCTGGATGGAGAAAATGTGTCGTTTATGGACGTGGGAATGCTTTTAAATGTGAAACAAAGTTGTTCAAGTACTTGCAATATAATCAAAGATGATTGCGTATAAAAAAACAATCTTAAACAACTCAACCAAAGTAGGAACAAATTAAACTCAAGCAAATAATATGGAATGATCAAAAGAGAAAATTGGATGTATTTTTAAGTGTGAAGAGTTGCATTAGGAACAAATGTTACAAGAGTTGCTTATTTATAGAGTCCCGGCCGAAGTGTTTACTGTTGGATGGGAACCACGTGGCCTCATTTCTCAGGCTAAAGCCTCACATCACTCAATCTGTTATGAATTTAATATATTTACAACGGGTCAGCCACCCTACACCCGCTGGCAATCCTGACATTCATTATTATAAATGTTACATCGATCATTCCCAAAGATTGCCTACAAATCCTCTAACAGAAATTAAGGGTTTCAACCAAAGGAAGCTTTGAATGGAGCAAGGGCTTTAGGCAAATGGCAACTTTGGAACAAAGGGGATCAACTTCTTCTTTGACTTCTCTATTTTAACCGATTGGGACTTTGTTGACTTTCTCACATCTGACTCAATGTCTCCACATGGACTACAATATGGTCTTTACTAGGAGCCTCAGTGGTGTGACGTAACAGATACGGTGACACAAGTGTAGGTGGTAACAATAATTGAATGGAAAAATTGACTGTGTTTTAAATGATCAAATGATAGAATGTTATGTGGTATTATGTCAATAGTTCTGTCAACCTATCTGGCATTGTAGCATGATTATACTTACTTTCTTCTTTCTCTAGCTCCTCATCTTGCTTCTCTTTAGTTTCATACTTAGCTAGTATTCTTTGCTTCAACCATGGTAAACAATAATCGTGTCAAAGTTTCCTCAATTCAATATTATCTGTGTTATAACTTGCCATTAATATACCATGAACACTGATAATTTATGCAAATTTTTGCTATTAAACTTAAAGCACAATAAAGAAAGTTTAGCTCATGTCTGAGTCTTAACAGTCAACGAGTGGACGGCGAATTCTGCTCCATGATATAAAACAAATTTTATGAATATTTCGTAAAATCTTGCATATGCATTTCATTCTAAAATGTAATATTAGTATTCTACTTTTTACAGAATCGTCATAAAATAAAACAAGGTTATTCTAAACAAAAGTTGTATTCCGTAATAGGATGAAGAATTAAAAAAGGAGGGGTGCAAGGAAATAACTTGACGGTCAACAGCGCCGTACCCATGTTTCCAGAGGCCTGAGGCGAATTTCAAAATTTGGACTTCTAAATCATAGCAAATAATCAATTTTTTATTTATTTATAAGAGTTTTATGGAACTAAGTTATTTAACTTTAAAAGAACAAGATGAAATGATTAAAAAATATATATTACAATCAAATAACAAAACGAAAAATATTTTAAACGATCACTTAAATACAACTCGTCTTGCGGTCGTAGAGACAAAAATATTAATCAGTTTTGAATAATCAAGTTGTTCAACCATTCTTTTTCAATAGATAACATGGTCAATCCATTCAATATTTGCTGTGATATAGTTGATCGGAGATAAATCTTAATTAATTTCAAGTTGGAGAAAGTCATTTCTACTAATACAACTGTAATCGATATTGTATTTGACTTGTTTGACTTTTAGCCGCTTTCCTAAATATTCCGTTCCAGAAGTACAAAATCAAACCAAGATTTTTGTTTTTATTCTACAGTATGGTTATAAGATATCTATGAAACCAAATTTGTGAAAAACAGTGTCCAAACAATATATTAATAGAAAAGGAAAAAAAATAAAAATAATAAATGATTATCAATGTTTCTAACTTTGTTATAGTGAGAGAAGATTTCCTTCCATTGCATGTGAATGGTAAATACACTTCGTAATCATAATGAATTCAATTTCACATAAAATAGGAAATAAATTTCTTATCTGTAAAAAAGTGTTAAATTTTACACACTTTCTCACTTTGTTCAGTGCTCACATAGAAAAAAAATATTACTATTGCAACAACAATAACAATATATCATCTAAGATCATAAATATTTTCATAATATAACAGAATAAAAAATTAAATCACATTATATTTAGCCCCCGTTTGGTAGGCATTATGGCAAAATAATGCATTAATTCTTTCAAATCAAAAACAGTAAATGACAGCCATGTATTGTCAGGCAAATGACCTTTTTATCCCATTATTCCAATTTTGCCCCTCCATGACAATCGAGTGAAAAACCAATAATTTTTCATAAAAAAAATGATGATTGCACGTGTGTTTCTTGTTTATTGCACGGGGAAAACATTTTTGTACGTAATACCATTCGTTTGACTTTGTTTTCCATGAAAATTGCCAATAAAAGTGATAATTTTTGTATCCACATGTCTACAATTTCATCCAATAGCAGAAAACGAACAGAAAGTAATGAAAAAAAAAAAACCTAAAAAAAAAAAGACCTGGGTTATTTATACCCCACCAAAATGGTGGGACTTTATTTTCATCAACACCATGGAAAGATTGTAACCGTGTGAGGCCAACCAAGAAAATCAATTGCAATGAACAAAATAATGGTGAGACTTTATTTTCATCAAAACCATGTGATGTTTTGACAGTCGGGTGCACTCGATTTTCACACAACGGAGTTAAAAAAAGAAAACAAACAAGCCATTTCATTGTTGCTGTGTCATATAATCGCGAAATTTTTCTCACTCACTTCGATGCATTTCCGGAGCATTAATTTCAGCATGCATTTCATCGTCAGCGGTTGGTAGCTCCACCTCGAATGCATCCTTATCCGTTTCAGCTATAGCGAACGCCGCATCCACGACTCCAGAACGATGTAGAAAATTATAAATACCCATTGTCGCAACAACAACGACAACTTGAGTGCGAAACGACTAGCTGGGCATTTGATCAAGGATTTGCATCTTTCCTTCACACCAAACGCACGTTCGATTACATTCCTGCAGGACGAGTGTTTGTAGTTAAATCACACACGAGCATTATGAAAATGACTACGACGACCTGTTCCATCGTCGTGAAACTCTTGAAAATGTTTCAAGATATCCGATCCTTTTTAAGGTTCCATATATCCCGATTGATGTGCGAACCCCGAGTCTACCAAATAATATTTTCCCGCTGCTGGTTCTGAGATACAAATTTCTAGACTATGTGTTGCACGTGCAGTATACTAGCGTCATGCATATTCCCGGTTGTGCTAGCAAGCACGAAAGTGAAGCACAAATTAAAGTCACAAATTGCCAACACATTTTTCGTCGGCACTCCTTTTCGGCCAATGAAGTTCACCCGCTCGTGACGCAGAAGCACAGCTTTCACATGTATTCCATCTATGGCACCTATGCAATCTTCGAACAATGGATGCTTATTCGGATCTAGCCTGTGGGGATCTGCACCCTTGTTGTAGTTCAGTCTTGGCTATATGAGCAGAGTAGATAACGCAACGACCGCTCGAAGAACCTCCTTGAAGTACTGACATATTTTTTGCAATGAATGATTGAAAATTGTATTCACCTACCGGTAACCCTTTCAATGCGCCAATATACACAAGAACATACCGACCTTCTCATATATATATCGACTTGCTGGCTACTGCATAGGCCGTATTCATCCCTCAAGGTATGAGCAAAGTGTCGTAGTTGCTGTGGGTACATCCGGGACTCTAAATAGCATATTTGTGCGTTTTCCTCCATCGCTTCCTTCATAAACATATGACCGTTTCTAGAGAAAGGAAATCTTCGGATGCGACGTTGTTGTTTGAAATAGTAGTGTGACGCATCGCTTGCTACAATTCGACAATACGTCATCCATTTTGTGACGTTATTTTCCAGTTGGCCTATGAACTCTTCATCATCGACTTCTTCGTAGTCTTCTGATCCCAAAAGAATATCACAGTTAAAATCTAACTCGTCCATGATGTAATTATCCAAAATTACTGATTTGGCTAGTAATTTTGGAAAAAAATTATAAGATATTGAAGCTTTCTCTGAATGGAATGATGTGTTACTATCATAGCAATCATCCCAAGAATTTTTATATACGCACGTTTAGACTGTTTGCACGTGAAATTTATGTCATGAAACATGGAATCTTTGTTTGTACCGCACAAATTTTTATAAAGGATGCTTATACGATAACACATGTGAACCTATTTCGTAGTTTTATGCTCTCCAGTAGCTAATAAAGCACATGACACATTGTACACAATTTGAAAAGTACATACTAAGGCATATTATACAAACATAAAACTACAAATCTTAAAAAGTAATAGCCCAAAAAAAAAAAAAAAGAACAAACATGAAAATATGAATACAGACCTAGAGTTAATTTATGAGCAAACTACGAACGGGACTTGTTCTCCCTATTGAATTGCTACTCAATCCACTCAAATTTCTCATCGGTGTCCGCGAAAACGTCAAGCATGTCTCGAAAACGCTTCCGTGCTAGAAGCATACAAGCAAAGAAGTACATGGACGTGCGTCGTTTCAGCCTTCCTGCCGCCAACAACTCTTCCACGCTGGCCACACCCGCGTTCTTATCCAGGTTCAAAATTTTGTTTATCTGCGTCACCACTTCTTCGACGGCACTGTTTACCCGATCAACGGAGTACGAAAAATCCCTCGACGAAACTTTCTTCTTCTTCCATTTCCGGGAACTTGAGCCCAACTTCCTCTTATCCTCGCCGCGGGGTCCACACAAATTAACATCAGAGATACAGTGCCCCTCGTCAGCCTCGTCAATCGACCCAGTGCTCTCCCCATCCACAGGGATCGCATCCCTCAGGTCCCCAGCTGCACTGTCCTCTAACAAACCGAAGCCTGTACTACAACTTGGTGGGGATTACTGCGTACTTATCCCCATCGTAGCTATCCCCGAAAAGGTGCTGATATCGGATGTATCTTACTGATATCTTTGTCCTTGAAGTCCTTGTAATCTTTGTTTTCCTGCAACCACAAAAAGACCCAATTTTCAAATGTGCAAAACATGTGGAACCCCATTTTATTCTTGCCAAAATCTAACTCTTCCTAAGTGATAATTTCCATAGCCACCATTCTCAACTATCTAAAGTGCATGATAAATAACATACTAAACAAGGAAACTTATATTATCGAACAACAAGCAAGATTTCCAGGAGACAAAAAGTAACAACGAGGCAGCCAATTTACCTTTATTTTTCTGTTCCACCATTCCTCAGATGCAATTATTGGGCCATCGGATGGGTTGTACTCAACCCCGGTACAGGAAAGTAGTTCGATAAGCCTTTTGTGCTCCCGACGCATTGCATCCCATTGGTTGCGAAGCTGGACTTTGTTCCAATTGTGACCAGATATGGAGTTGAACAAGGTGAGACACGATCCCAGCCAAATTTCATGAAACACTTGCCATGTCGATGCCCTTTGACAATCGCAGTTTCACAGATGTCTATAAAGCAACATCTCTCGACTTCTCGCCATTTCACATATTTTTTTGGACGCTTCACCAATCGAGTAATCGTCAACTGAAACGGACGAACCAACTCGGTTGTGGTTGCCAGATTGCATGGGATTTCAAAGGTGAATGGAAATTGAAGCAGGTTCAACCAAAGCAAGAACAAGAAACCCAAAACCAGAAGAAACCCCAAAATCAGGGGCTGCCCATAGAAGGAAATACCTGCAAATTGAATGGGAACATGGCTCTGGGAAACAAATGCTGTCCCCTTGAAAATGAAACGTGAAAGCAGCCAAATTTCTTGAGTCCCCTGCAGGAAGTGAAAATCGATTTCCTGTTGGAAATCGATTTTTTTGTTAAAAAGGGGAAAATTCAGATTGCCGGTTTGGCATGTTGCAATTGAACATCTCTAATGTACAGTTATGGTAATGCAATGTCGAATCCATTTTATCCAGCGACAGAATCAAAGACGATCGAAAAGTTGTGAAAATAATTTCCCTGTTCTTATCACTGGATCACCTAATGAAATAACGTGGAGCTGCAGCAAATTAAAGTGTCGTCGATCTGTGCAAAAACGACGTAATACTAACCTAAATATATTATGACCGCGTAAGGAGCTGCAGCAAACCGAGTAGGGAGAAGCTGAACTTCAGACCCAAATGAAACCGTCGTCGATCTGTGAAGGCAGTTGCAAGATTTCCCAAAAAAAAAAAAAAAAGATAAGCACGGCGGAAATCTTTTTTGTTAAAAAGGGGAAAATTCAGATTGCCGGTTTGGCATGTTGCAATTGAACATCTCTAATGTACAGTTATGGTAATGCAATGTCGAATCCATTTTATCCAGTGACAGAATCAAAGACGATCGAAAAGTTGTGAAAATAATTTCCCTGTTCTTATCACTGGATCACCTAATGAAATAACGTGGAGCTGCAGCAAATTAAAGTGTCGTCGATCTGTGCAAAAACGACGTAATACTAACCTAAATATATTATGACCGCGTAAGGAGCTGCAGCAAACCGAGTAGGGAGAAGCTGAACTTCAGACCCAAATGAAACCGTCGTCGATCTGTGAAGGCAGTTGCAAGATTTCCCCAAAAAAAAAAAAAGATAAGCACGGCAGTAGCTGGTATTAGTGATGATGAATTTTTGCTCACCTGAAAACTTGAGATGTTGGCCGTGAGTTGTACCTTCGGATTTCCAAGGAGAGAAGCCGTGTGAAATTTCTCCAGTGTTGGTGAGGAAGAGGGTAAGGGTAGAAATAGGTAATAACCTTCTGCTGCTACAGTGAAAATAGACAAGGTGGCCTGCTATATGTCAGGCTTTACTGTTCTAACGGGTGGATTTTTTATACTCAATGGAAACAAAAATGTGGCCCAAACAGGCTCTTAACCATATATTGCACCCAATTACCTCATAGAAGGCACAAATTCGTATTAATTAATAACGGATTATAGATTGAGAAAAGAAAAATTCAACCCCTCACACAAATCAATGATCCGATCAACAAGATATTGAAAAAAATGTAATTGAATTTAGAGATAAAACTATACAATAATCAATTAATATATCGGGGGGATGTTACACAATGGAATGAGTATTCTTAATCCAAATACCAATTTTGTGATTTACGATATCATTGTTGAAAAAGTCTCATTGTTTGGAGCAACCGAACAAGGGTGAACGAGTATATACGACAATAAATTTTTAAAATAAAGAAGGAAGGAAAAAAAAAAAAAAATTGGGCCCCCTAAAGAATTGGACCTGACTCTTGGGCCTCTCCTCAGTCCAGCTATGACAGTCACCACTGAGCAATAGAATCACGAGGTCATGCAACATCCGGATTTTCTTGCATTAGGATCAGAATTTTGACCAGGGACAATGATTCTAGTACCCTTCAGAGATGCGGACTTCGCATAATCCAATCCATCACCAGCGGTGAGGGTGTTCTTGTTTATGATCCGGTATATTTCTGTCAGAATGGTCATAAATGCGCTTTCAACATTAGTCTTCTCGAGCGCTGATGTCTCCATAAAGTATAAATTCTCTCTTTCAGCGAACTCTTGGGCATCTTCTGTCGGAACTGCTTGAAGTGTTCCTAAATCACACTTGTTGCCGATCAGCATTATAACAATGTTCTTATCAGCATGTCCCCTGAGTTCCTCTAGCCACCTAGCAATGTGATCAAAGGATTGACGTTTTGTCATGTCATAGACCAACATCGCACCGACTGCACCTCGGTAATAGGCACTTGTTACTGCTCTGTACCTGAAACATAAAATTTTTCTAAGGCTGGACAAGGTCAAATGTTAAATAAATCTAAAATTCAGAGTGAGAGCACAAATTTCATCCTGCAATGTCTGTGCTCGAAAGTAAGCAGTCAGATCTTTCAAGCAGCAACTCATGCTTATAGTGTAGTCAGATCTTTCAAGCAGCCACTCATATGCTTATAGTGTATTCAAATAAACATTGTTTGCCCGTCAACTAGAAGAGTAGCATTTAAATATACACTATTGTACTAATCAATTAACATTGGCACTGCTCCAATTGATCTAAATCACCCAGAAAACATAAATAATATTCCCAAGTTGTTACCAGTGCAGAATTGTGCATAATGTTAAATCAGGATAGATCATGGAACCAGCAAAGTCGATATTTAGCAAACCATGAAACTTTTTAAAAGCATGATGAATTTTTAAGCACATCAGTGCCAGGATTATCTTTATCTGTTAAGCCATCATACATTTCTTATTGATTTCGGGTCTTAAGATATTTGTAACATAGACAAACACAATCATGAATGTTAACTGTAGGAAAACCAAGGCTCTTGCAAAATAATCTTTCATGGATTGAGACATGCATCAGTAAATTCTACCATATTCCCAATCATACATGAACTTCGCTGGGCGGAGAATTAAGTATAATCTGAGGCGGCCAAAGATAAAGGAAGACAGAGAATTCTCTCATTTAGCAAACCCATTTTCTATTTTGTTGATTAAATTATATCAATTAATTAACTGGAGCAGTAAAAGACTCGTTGTTATTGGATAAGACTGTAAAGATAAAGGAAGACAGAGAATTCTCTCATTAAGCAAACACATTTTCTATTTTGTCAATTAAACTTATATCAGTTAATTAACTGGAACAGTAAAAGACTCATTATTGGATAAGACTGTAATTGGGTTGTTTATTTCTATGCTTCAAATTCATGTTTAGTCATTTACTTGATTATCATACATGACAATTGATCAAAAAGCGTTTGAGTGCTATTCTCCAGTTTGAATATTGGAAAGTATTGAGTAGTGAATACAGGTTATCTTTCTTAGTATAATATAGTTTCAGAATTTCTAAGTCTATACCAACCTTTGTATGATGCAGACTGAATGGAGTACAATGGGATGTTGTAATTGACAGTGCCCTACTCCATTCTTCATTACTTGCATGCCGTGGATTATCTATCTAATCTTATATCTGACCTAAAAAGGCCTCGCTTGTAATACAGAAATTCTTAAAAGTAATTATAGAGAGAGTATAGGGTGGTGGTGAGATTCAAGGAAGACAGGAGTAATGCACTGCTCTGCTTTCCATTCAACATCCAACTGCAACGTAAAACAATAGATCATATTGAAAAGTACAACTTCGTCTAATGTTGTCCAATCCCTTTATTAGAAGCAACCCTACCACTACATTCTTGGAATCAGAATTTCTGGAATATGAATTTTTATCAACAGTAAAAAATTTGTTAAAAAAAAATTCTTCATTGGCTAATTAGCTCCATAACTGAACACCTTTGGACTAAAAATAAAACTAGAATGAAAATGGCACCAGAAAATGACAATAATCAGTATAATTAACAAATTCCAGAAAGCTATTTAATAAAAAGGTTAAACGATTAAACTATTCTAGAAGAAGAGGCAGGAAAGGAACAAACCTCTCTTGGCCTGCCGTGTCCCAAATCTGGGCTTTGACCGTTTTATTATCAATAACAAGAGTCTTTGTCTGGAATTCAACCCCAATGGTGGCCTTCGATTCCAAATTGAATTCATTCCTTGCGAACCTAGCCAGCAATTGGGATTTCCCCACTGCCGAATCTCCAATCAATACAATCTTAAATACATAATCAATCTTCTGATTAAAATCCCCATATAAATTAGACATTGCCACCACCCTCTAAATTAAATGCTGTTATACACCTCCTTTCAACCAATCCTTCAAATATTCAGATTATCAGAACATAACCTTGGAATCCGAATTTTCCTGCGTCTCAATGGATCGAGTGGGAAATCAAATGACGATAGAATTTCATGCATAACAGATAATTAAGAGAAAAAAAAACCATGGGTAGGGGGAGATTTCACGTAGAGAAGGGAATAAGAATGATAATTAAGATTTGTTTTAGGTTATCAATGTGAAGATTTGTTCATGGTTGAAATTGGATATTTTGCAAGGGAGAGCATGAAGAAAGATCAACGGCAAGTGCGTGACCCACTAACCGTTTTTTGTGCGCAAAGTGCCCCAAATTAAAATGTGAAATCATTTTTATTTAAATTTAAGGTAACATCAAACCTTTTTATTTATTTATTTATTCTTTAATTTTTCTTTTGAAAAACAATCAAAGGAAGGCGGGAGCTGTTATATTTGGTTGTTCAACGATCATAGAGATACGTAGAAAATACAAAAATAATCTTAAAATTAGAGGTCTTTTAAAAAATCATATAAAAAATATTTTGGAATTAAAAAATACTATATAAAATTAAATGTCACTTTTTAATAAGATAAAAGGGCAACTTACAGAAATAACCTTTAAATTAGAGATCTTTTGAAAAATCATATAAAAAGTATTTTAAAAGTAAAAAATACTGTATAAAATAAAGTGTCACTTTTCTATTAAAAAGTTACACATTGTCACTTTTTTTAATTAAGTATTAAAAACTAGTACAATATCGCTTTTTTCAGTTAATTGCAACTTTTATTAAAAATTAATGTTTGTTATTTTATTCAAAAAAGTGACAGAAATTTCATGAAAGTGAAAGAAAAAAAATTTTAAAATCATTATATAAAATTAAGTGACACGATATATCTTTTTTATTAAAAAGGAAAAAAAAAGTAACGTAACGTCACTTTTTTAAGTCAAGTGTCACTTTTTTATTACTATGTCACTTTTATTAAAAATGCGATGTTTGTTACTAAAAAAAGCGACAGAAATTTTAAGAAAGTGACACCACGAAATTGATAAAAATTCAAAAAAATTACAAACACTCCAAAAAGTGACAAAAATTCAAAAAGTTAACAAAACACAAATTAAAACATTGGAATCTGTTCAACATTATGACTGAAAAAAAAAAGAGTGACGCAATCAGTGTCTGTCCTCTTTCTCCATTCAGCATTAAGCACCTTTAAGTTAATTAACTGATAAAACACCAATCAAAACGCTAAATATCTTTAAGTCAATCGACCGCCATCGTCATCTACCAATTCAACCAATCCATTCACCTCCACTTGAGACAAATATTCAAAAAAGTGACAAAAATTGAAAAAGAAAAAAGAAGAAGAAGATAATTTCTCATTATAAAGCCTCAAGAACACCAAAACAATTAAAACAATGTTGTACTTTAACATTGAACACATTTACAACTTTTTATAGAAGGGACATCTCTAATCAGTATGCACTCTTCAAACTATGAAAATCAGTAAAGCAGAGAGCAACAATCTTTATTGGAACAAAAAACCAAGATATAAATCAAGCTGAACGCAATACTCTTAGAAATGCTGGTATTCAAGAGATGGGATTGTTATATATTTATACAATAAATATAATATGTGGAAGAAATAACTAATTAAGATGAAATGTCCAACTGGTGAAAAGTGTGGAATTTGTGTGGAAGGTCAGGTGTTCGAGCCACGCCTCACGCACTATATTAAAAAGTTTTTGATTGGGCATTGGCCTTGGGTTCTAGGGCTGTATTGATTCTAATAAAATAATAATAATTATTATTTTTTTAAAATCATTTTCGGAATTATTTAATAGGTCAACTAGCCAGTAGAATATGACTGTTTTAACTGCCCAGTATTAATACCCATTACCATTGACCATTACATCTGCAACTTAATACTAGATCATGGTGGAAGAAGTTACATCTCTTTCTACCTATATAAACACACTTTTGGATATTAGAAAATTATAAGAAAAATGAGATTATATATTTCTATACAGTATAGTAAAAATATTGTTCTTAGTTTTACACATTTCTGGAGTACACTTGAGAGTTCTGAAAACCTTTTGTGATTGCTGCGCAATTGGTTTATTTGATCATTGTATCCTGGAGGTGATTGTCCACAGAAGTCGCAGCAGTTATCGACAGACAATTTCGCTTTAGGATATCGTGCTGTCACGAGACTCGATCTGTTGATAAGTTTTTCTACACTTTACTGTTATTTTGTTCAACAGGAGATTGTCTTCAAGTACAAACATCAACACAGTTGATACAAAATTATTAGCTCCACTAGGGTGGATATCATATTATTTTACAATATACAAGACACTAAATATTAACTTAGCTATTATTCATTTGTATGTAACTAGTTAGACAGAAACTGTCTACCACCCATTTGTCTTTACTTGTTGAAGTTACTTCGTCTCTCTCTGCTGTCCCAGCTCCTAAATCCTAAGGTGCAGCTAAATTGCATCGACTAGGAACCTCATATTTTGTGTAGGACTCAGTATTTCCACCACCTCCTAAACTAATTTTTTTCTTCAATGAATTCGCATCAATGAAATACAAGAATTAGTTGAAATAGAACATGACGACAAACATGTTTAAAATAGTTTAAACATAAATTAAAAAAAAAAAGACCACCACAACATAGTTTAAAATAGTCTAAGCATAAATTTCAAGAAAAATCCATAGATGCGCACACGCATAGAAATCGGAATGTCGTGATCGAGTTTGGTGGGTTCTTGGAGGAGAAGGCAGTGGATATTCATAATCATACCAGTGTTTCTGTCTGGGCACATATCCTATTTCAATTGCCCATTTTCAAGAAGGATACAAGAAGGAAAGGTGAGGAAATCACCTTTAAGCTTTATTACGAGATATTATAATAATAGAAAGGACGATTAAGGTGAGAGATGCTTGAAGTATTGAATCAAGTGCAAGGAGATAGGGTTTTGAGCGTATTTATTACGAGGAGAAAGGATTTTAATTAGTTTTAGGGTATTATTTTAATTTGTTATTTTTTTTTAAGGATAATTGGCCTAATTACCCCAAGATAAAACAGGCGTTGAATCATAACTAAGGAATGTGCTATAAAGTCCATGCTTGTGTAGCCCATGAGCGCAAGCATGGACTCAAGCCATGCATGTGCCTGTAAGATTTTTTTTAGTTTTGATTCTTGGTATCTTTTCATGATAAAATTTAATTTTTCATGGATGATTGACACTATTTCGTGGCTGTAAATTGAAATCTATAAATAAGTGATAGATTTCAATTATTAACACATTTTATTCCATTCATTTTCACATTCAAACCTTCAAACCGTTTTTCAAATTTCTAAAGAAAACACAAGTGTTTAAGTGTTTTCTTCTTAAAGGATTGTTCAATCCTACAAATTATTTGTTGTGAGTCCTTTAAACACTAAAAACAATCCTAGAGCGGACAAATATCTTTTGAGGACATCAATTACGCGTACAAGTTTCATTTCTAGTTTTTCGGTGTTTCTTTCTGCTACTTTTGTTCTCTTCTCCCTTTCTTCCAAATTTTCGTAACAACAATCTCAAACAATATTCTTAGAGAACGAGAGAAACTTGGCTACCATCAAACTCAAGGATCGATACCTCATAAGGTTGGATCGATTTGATAAAACGAACTTCACCCGGTGGCAAGAAAAATTAAAGTTCTTACTACCGGCATTGGATCTTCCACATACTTGATTCGAACTGGCACCACTACCAGAATCTACAAATGGAGACTCTAATGTTGTATGGGTTGAAAGACAAAAATGCCAAGAGGATGAATTAATTTGTAGGGGTCACATTCTAATTGCACTATTTGACCATCTATACGATCTCTACACCAACTTCGAAGAAAGAGATTTGGGATGCATAAAAAAAAAATACAAAATCAAGGAAGAAGGTACAAAGGAATTTCTAATATCAAGGTATTTCGATTTTAAGTTGTTGGAGAATATTTCCCTATTTTCTCAAGCAAGTGAATTGTAAGTGCTTGTCAACAAAATGAAGGTGGTCAAAATAGAAATTTCGAAATCTTTCCAAGTGAGAGCAATCATTGTGAAAATCTAAGAGAATTGGAAAGGATATCGAAAGAAAATTCTTCATAGTTCCAAAGATTATTATTTGAAATAAATTCAGAATCATCTCCGAATTAAGAAAGAATTGTCGGTAAGAGATAAGAATGAAAAGTTTTATGAAGTCATTTCAAAAAACAATGCCGTGAAAAAGATCGAACATTCCAACAAATCAGTCAAAATGAGATCTTCCAACAAGGACTACAAAAAGCTCAAGAAGTATCCCAAAGGAGATTCTTTTGTGAGTGAAAAACCCGAACATTGTGTAAAAGATTGTTGGCATCGAAAACAAAATAAGAAAGAGGGCAAAGTAAACTCCATTGATGAAAATAATATTATGACTATCGTGAGCAAAATCAATGTTATCAAAGAAAAAGTTCATAGTTGGTGATATGATACATGTGTAGCAATTTATGTTTCATATGATAAGTCACTCTTCAAGATTTATCACGAGCCGACAGAGAACAAGAGATACAAATGAGTAATGAAGATTGTTCAAAAATGGTTAGGAAATGAAATGTTAATATCATCTTCACTTTCGAAAAAACTGTTACCTTAACTAATGTGTTACATTTTCTTGACATGAACATGAACTTAGTGGAGATATTACATTATGTCATACTATATTAAGTCACATAGGTGCTAGTACAATGAAAATAATATTTAAATATGACATGATTGCTTATTATGTGAATGATGCTAATAAATGTAAAACTTGTATAGAATCTAAAATGATAAAGAAGTCTTATCATAGTGTACATAGGACTCCACAAATTTTAGAACTTGTTCATACAGATATATATGAATTGATTGTAATTTTAACTAGAGAAGGATATAGGTATTTTATTACCTTTATATGCGATCATTCTAGATATACGTATGTTTATTTAATAAAACATAAACATGAAGCTTTTGATATGTTTAAAATTTATAGAAATGAAGTTGAAAATTATTTAACCAAGAAAATAAAAAAATTAAAACTGATAGAGGTGGTAAATAATTTTCTAGTGATTTCAATTCATTTTGTGAGCAACGAGACATAATACATCAATGTTCTGTACATAAGGCACCCGAACAAAAATGTCTTGGCTGAAAGGAAAGTAGGACATTAGTTAAAATGATAAATGCTATGTTAACTTATATTAAGTTTCCATTTAATTTATGAGATGAAGCTTTATTGAGTGCATATGAAATATTAAATAGAATTCCTTCAAAATTCACTAAGGTTTCTCCATATGAATTGTGGAAAGGAAGAAAACAAAACATTGGATATTTTAAAACATGGAGGTGCCTTATATATTGTAAGAGCATGGACCTTAAAGGACCAAGTTGGGTCTAAGAGAGAATAAATATGCATTTGTTGGATATACTAGTAATAGAGAATCCTATCTATTACTAAATTTGGAGACCAATGAGATAATTGAGTCAAATGACGTGGAGTTCTTTGAGAATTCATTATTTTTGGATAATGATTTAAAGGAAACTTATAAACAGATTCCTAACTTTAGTGGAATATAAAAGGAAACATCTCCTAAGATGTTGATGAATCTAGTGAAATTCAAAGAAGAAAAAGAATTAGAAAAGAGAAGACATTGAGATTGAATGAAATAGATTGTCAACTTATTTCACTTTACTTAGCAGAGGAAAATGAGAAGAATGTTATTAGAAAATTACATTGTGTTCTACAAATGGAATCAATCCTAATACTTAGAAAGAAGCTATGGCTCTTCATGATAGTATTTTTTAGAAAGATGCAATTAAAAATAAAATTGATTCAATTAAGTCAAATAATACATGAGGACTTGTGCATTTACCAACTGGATCTAGACCTATTGATTGTAAATGGATTTTTAGGAGAAAATACAATACAAATGGTTTTCTTAATGCCTTTTAAGATTAAATTAGTAGTTAAAGGTTATCAACAAAAGGAATGAATTGATTATTTTGACACATATACACTGACAGCTAGAATAACATCAATTATTAACATTAACATCCATATATGACTTGTATATTTATCAAATGGATGTCAAAACGACATTCCTAAATGGAGATCTCAACAAGGAGGTTTATATGAAACAATCAAAAGTGTTTGTTCTACCCATTAATGAACATATGGTGTACAAATTAGTAAAATCATTATATGGTTTATTACAAATACTAAAGAAATGGCATGAGAAGTTTAACTTAGCGATTATATCATTTGGTTTCATATATAATAGTGTAGATAATTGTTTATGTTCTAAAATATGTGATAAACATGTAGTATTTATTTGTCTGTATATTGATGACATGTTGATTTTAAGTGATTACGTGGATGTGATAAAATAAATAAAGAGGTTTCTATATTCTACATTCAAGAAGAAGAATTTTCGATAAGTGGATACCATATTAGATATCATATTTACAAAAATTAGTAGGGTATTTGAGCCAATCACATTATGTAGAGAATATGATAAATAAGTTCAAACACTTAAACATAAAAGAATTTAGTAACCCCCTTGATCTAAACTCTAAATTTATAAAGATTGATGAAATAGTTATTGCTCAACTAGTGTGTGTAAGTGCTATAGGTAGTCTTATGCATGCAGTTCAATGCACAATGCTGAATATAGCATTCGTGATTAATAAACTTAGTAGCTTTATTAGGAATCCAAGCAAGAATCATTGAAAGGCCATTGAGAGAGTTCTTGATTATTTAAAGAAAATAAAAAACCTAGGTGTGCAATATTTAATATTTTCAGCTATATTAGAAAAATTTACTAATGCTAGTTGGATATCTAACACTAACGAAAATAAATCTACTTTGGGTTGGGTGTTTACTTTTAGAGGATGTACAATTTCTTGAAAGACTAAGAAACAAGCATGCATAATGCATTCAACCATAAAATCTAAATTAGTGGCATTAGTAGACATCGGGGAAAGAAACTGAGTGGTTTAAGGATCTTCCATATGAGATACCTTTGGAACGAAAGAATACATCTTCAATATCTATTTTATGTAGACATTAGTAAAAGCATACAATGAGATATGCAATGAAAAATCTAGACATATAAGTTTAAGACATGACTATGTAAGGAAATTAATTAAGAGTGAAATAAATTTCCTTAATTACGTAAAGTCAAATGAAAATTTAGTAGATCACTTAATAGAGATTTAGTGATATCTACATCAAGTATGATGGGGTTAGAAAAAAATCCACCAATGATGATAACCCTACTTGTCATTAATAAAATAGTAATCTGCGGGTTCAAAAGGTAACAACAAGTCATTCAATAAGTAGATAGTTTCAGCATTATAATTTTCACAAGAACCCTATCCTAATTATATAATACTGGTTGTTATATAAAAGAATGTTAAACTTAAGCTCTTATCGAAGTCAATACTAAGTACAAATATTTGTAAAAATAATAAAGATACTGGAAGAATTTCAACTAGATGAACTCCGAGGTGGTGATGCCTCAATAGAGAGTTAGAGTTTCTTTCTTAAAAATTCAACCAATAGGATAAAAGAAATGAAATGTTAACGCTAAGCTAGTTTTAAGGAACTTGTGAAATACATGACACTTTTGCGTTTTCACCGATATCATCACAAGAAATACATGGTTCAAAGCTGTCATACTACTTGGAATTTTGATTATACTTTGGAAATTACACTATGGTTATATTCAAATCAAAAGATATCTAAACCTTATGCATAAGCTCTGCTAGTTTGAATATGTGATCGATGTAATTTTTGAACAAGTGGGAGATTGTTATATTTGATTGTTCAACAATTATATTGATAGGTAGAATTGGACGAATGTAATAAATTGGAAAAGATAAAATCGACGTGAAATCAAAATTAAGGCATGGGCTATTAAGCCCATGCGCGTATGCGTGGACTCAAGCCATACGTGCGCCTTTTGTAGAAGCCAAAATGCTTGAACCATGAGCGTGGATGGTTTAACCATGCTCACTCATGGTACAGAAAACTAGCTGTTGTGCCCGATTTTCTGGTTTTGATTCTTGGTATTTTTTCATGATAAAACCCAACTTTTCATGGATGGTTGGCACTATTTCGAGGCTGTGAATTGAAATCTATAAATGATATGTGATAGATTCAATTATTAACACAAGAAAATCATCAATCAACATCAATATTATAGTGCTTTTATTCCATTCCTTTACATTCAAACCTTCAAAGTTTGTTAAGTTCTTGAAAGGAAAACACAAGTGCTTAAGGATTTTCTTATTAAAGGTTTGTTCAATCCCACAAACCATTTGTCTTGAAAGTATTAAAAACAATTCTAAATGAGGCAAATATCATTTGAAGACAATGATGTTGGGAATTTACTTAATATGCACAACCGCAAATAAATAATTTTTCAATTCCCACCGGAGATCTGCTTTGTGTTTAGATAGAAACTGTTATAGGAATTATACCTTTGATGAATTCCACAAGCTCCTATGCTTTTCTTGAACTCGAATAATCATGATCTGCAATCCAAGCTGTCCAATTGTCCAGCCTCCAATGTTAATCCACATAGAGAACAAGAATGACGACTAAAGTTTTCTTTTCTTGTGCTAGCAAGAATAATGAATTATTTCATACTGTTTTCAAACTATAGCAGCCTATTAATATAAGTCTAAGCTGTTTTGGCGCGTCTCCTAAACTTAACCAAATTCAATATTTAACTAATCAAATTAATAAATCTGGTCCATGTATTAATTAATCAAATTAATTAATTCGGGCCTATTAATAAGCAACTCAATTAATTAATTATCCAATACTTGTCAATTAATTAATTGGTAAATCTTATTCTTCTGATTTTCTTTTGTGTGTGACCCATTAGGTTTCCGATCACGATATCTAACGACGTGAATTATTATTTTGATCTAATCAAAATTGATAAATTAAAATACCCATTTTAATTTATCATTAATTCACATCTGTCGTCCCAAATTAACATCTAGCAATGTGTCGAGCAATACATGTGACGGAAAATGTCACGTGGTATAAAAAACCAAACTTGTTCATTTATCATGAAACTATAATCCTTTCGTCAATATGATCCGATCAATTATGAGATATGGATATGTGTCAATCTCAATTATCGATCATATTTTTTATCCCACTGTTAAGTTAATGTAAGTCGAAAACTCTATTTCGAATTATGAGTTCACCTTGGTAAAGATTTTATTATCAACTTAATTGGATAAAATGTAAATCATAATCTCTTATATCTAAGAGTGACAAATCCTCTATTGATCATTCACAACATTCATATGATTTTTGACATACCCGAACGATGTTGCATTAGCGATCCTGGCAGAGCAACATCCAACATCACCAAAGTATGACTATCCTAATATAAAGTACTATGATAACCTCAAGTCAAATGACCAATTTCACTACCGAACGTTAGAGATTAACTACGACACTCAGATAGTTATCCATGTGGAATCTCCTAGCGGGTCTCCAATGTTTTGTTCTATAACAAAACATTCACGTCTTCATTCAAATGTCACCACACTTTAACTGTGATATCAGCTACTTACATCACAAGTAAGAAATGCCACACGTGATGGTCTATCCGTACTAACGATATCCGTATCTCGTTATTATATACGATCACAGACGATTTAAGATTTAATCATAAGTAATTTGTATATCACAATCACAACTCCTTGTAATTAATAAATCACTAAGACTTGAATCTATAGATTCTATTATTTAATTTATTAGAATATTAATTTAATTAAATAATAGATAAATACGCGTTGATAATATATATTAAAAGTGTTTATGTTCCAACGTTAATTGGACTTAGGGCATAACACTTACAAACTCCCACTTGCACTAGATCCAATCACTTATGTATCTTATACCATAAGAGTCTACATGACGATCATGTTTATGCTGTGATAACTCTTTGTTAGTGGATCTGCAATTTAATAGCTTGTGAGAATTCGTTCTTTCTTTATATCATTTCATTGTATTATCTTTCCAATGAGATAATACTGGTTTAACACATGTTTAGATCATTGCTGAGACCTTTGTTCCTTAGCTTGCACGAAGGCTCCATTGTTATCAGAATGCAGAAGTGTGTGATCAACAATGTTAGGAACTACTCCAAGTTCATTAATGAACTTCCTGATCCATACCCCAACTTTTGTTGATTTCTAAAGAAATGATGTACAAGGCTTCTATTATTGAATAAACGGTTATTTCTGATTTGGAACTTTTTCAACACACCGTTTAAAAGTAAACCAATATCCTAATTTCATTCTAGTCTAATTAGACGTTAGTATCATTGTATCCATTAACTCTCAATTCATTTTCTCCATATAAAATCTTCTCGAGATTTTTTCTATATAAATTGGGATAAGTTAAGTAATCTTTTAGATCTACTTCTGTAGATCAATTTGCTTCTCCCATATCTATCATGAAGAAATTATTTTACAACTATAATTTCAACAATTTAAATATAGAGACGTCGTTTCCTATAATATGTCTCTTACATATAATATCAGGAATGCGACAATGCTCCCATTATCTTCTTGTAAACACACAATTCGTCTTCATTTTTTATAAAATCAAACATTTTGACTTTTGCATCAAATCAAATATTTCAGCTCCAAAAGGCTTGTTTCAATCCATATTGACCTTATATTGTAAACTCATTTACAACCTATGGGTTCTAATCCATTAGACAAGTCGACCAAGGTCCAAACCTTGGTTACATACATCAAGTCCATCTCGAATTTCCATGGCCTCTTACTATCTCTTTAAGTCAATACTTGACTTTATTTCTGCGTAATTAGTACGTTCATTACTCTTAATTAGTAATGCCTGATTAGTAATCATGGGTTCGTACCTTTTATGAGGTTGAATGATTCTACAAAATTTACGCGGAGCGACGTGTCCTCAGAAATCTCTACTTCCTAATTAAAAGTATGTCCCTCATCAGGTGTGTGATCAGACTCATGTTCATTTATTTGGTCAACTATATTCGTGGATTCTTGAATTCCTTCAAGATTTATTTTGCTTCTACTGTCCTATCCTAGAATAAACACTTTCTCTAGGAGTATAGCATGTCTTGAGATAAACATCTTCTTCTCAACGGGATTATAGAATTGATATCCAATTATTTCTTGGATATCCCACAAATATATATTTATCGAATTTAGTCTCAAACTTATCTGATTCAGTACGCTTCACATAAGCGTCACAACCCAAACTTTCATATGAGATAAGTTAGACATTTCCATAACTCGTATGGAGTTTTGTCAACCGATTTAGATGAGACACGATTTAGTGCGCAGCATGTGGCAATCAGTGCATGACCTCAAAATGATTTTGAAATGTTTGCATGGCTTGTTCTTAATTGTACTATATCTAATAGTGTACGATTCCTTATTTCATATACACCATTATGTTGCAATGTATGTGGAAGAATCCACTTTGTGAGAATCTCATTCTCTTTTAGATAATCTAAAATCTTACCTTTTAGATATTCTTCACATTGATCAGATCTTAATGTGAGAATATATTTACCTATTTGTTTCTCTATTTCTAGCTTGAATCTCTTGAACATTTCAAGAGTTTCATGCTTGAATTTCATCAAATATACATGATCATTTCTGAAATGGTCATCAGTAAATATGACGAGAAAAGATAAACTTCACTTGACATTTATTGATATGGGTCCACATACATCACTATGTATTAGACCTAGTAATTGTGCAGATCTTTCACTTTTTCAAGTTAAAGAGGGTTTGGTCATGTGCCTTAGGCATGTTTTGTATTTTTCAAATGATTCAAAATTATCTGACCCAAATAGATATCTCCATTTAAGTTTGGAATTACATTCTCATTTATATGACCAAATCTGCAATGCCAGATATATGTGTTATTCTGATTATCATTTTTATGCCTTTCAATTTCTATACACATTATAGAATACTCAATATTTAAAATATGAATGTCATTTTGTAATTTACTGTAATTATTAAGATCTTATGAAGATAAAAAGGAACAACAATTGTTCTTATCATTAAAATAATTCATGTCCAAACATAAAATTATTTAATGCAATTGATAATGGTGAGAGTAAAATAACATTTCTCTAATTCTAATATTAAGCCTAAAAGCAAAGGTAAGAAGTAGCTCCTACAGGCAATGCAACAACCTTGGTCCATTTTCAGCGTACAGGTCAACTTCTCCCTTTTGCAGTGATCTACTTCTATTTAGTTTCTGCATATTTATACAAATATGATATCCATATCTGGTATCCAATATCCAAGAAGTTAATAAAGTAGACATAGTCTTTCAGTTTCATTTCCAATAACCTATCATTCTAAAATGATAATAAGGGTAATTAGATTTGGTATTGTCCTTATTCGCTTTAACCGTTTTAGCCATCTTGGTTGCTTTCCCAAAGCATCATTTAGACTTCCCTAGAGGAATCTATGACTAAGATTTGCCCACTACAAACACAGATGTTGGGCTTAACAGTTTTAAGCATGTTCAACAACTCAATGAGCGTGCATTCAAGTTTATTCATGTTAAATTCATAATTAATTATGAATAACTCTCCGTCAGAGATTGTATAACCAAGTCATACTTAGTTCATTGTTTATGTCCGAACTCAATTGAGACAACTTCTCAAAGTAGTCAACATTTTCAACACTAGCTGAAGATTCCTCTGCCATCATGCACTGGTATAGTTGATAGGAAATCTCATATCTTCCACACGTGATTGTTCATCATTCAACACCTTGACATGGAAAATCATGTATTACCATCTATACTCTTATGTTGCTTTAGTAACTCAGGTGACATAATCGCAAACATCACACATATTGCAGTACTATCATCATCACCGTGTTCCTTATAGCAGCCACATCTTCCTATGTCGAGTCATCAGTAGGTGTCTCTCGAAAGGGCTACTCAAGGACAACCAATTTTATTATGCCTGAAAACAATTCTCAGATTGCGGTGTCAATCAAGAAAATTTGGTTTGGTTGTTGGCATTCAGCATGCCTCTCAAATACATATGGTTACTCATGATTCAATAAATATAAACGACGAAAAGTAGAAGAATAATATATATATAATGCATCAATTAATTTAACATGGTTTTTTTATTAAATTAATTTCGTTCCCACTATTTAACTCAAATTTATGACCCTCTCACATAAATTTATGGAATCAATATTTGATTCCCTGTGGGTTGGGATCCCATTTATTATATTAAAACCTTAAGTGTACTCAACAAGTCTTGATAAAACATTTGGGTAGATACTATTATCAATTGTATCTCCATAGAACTCCCAGATCATTAAATTGACAACTCTTTGTCTTCACACATCTTATGTGTTAACTTAACATGCCTTAATTTATCTCTTTCAGTGTACTCAACAAAAAATAAATTTTAATTTAAGTCAAACCCATCAATCTGAAATATCTAATATCTCATAGTGTCAAAAATATCCCTAATAGACCAGCCTTAAGTGTACTCAAGAATCTGAGATCGATTTAGGACTCTCGTTTTTCACTATAATGATGAAAGGCAAATAATAAATCTGACTTAATATTTTAATGAGGAGTTTTGCATGCAAATGTCTCATCGTAATATATATATATATATATATATATATATATATATATATATATATATATATATATATATTATACATCTAGCATGTAAATAAACTTACATATAATAGTGTGGACGATTATAGACTTATACTACCTAGTCTTTCTGAGCCATGAGAAAGACTAGTTGGTTAGTTCATAGGGGGTATTGCATTGATTCATACAATGCTCCATTTCTATGGTCTTCTCCTCTTCTTGTATCTTCAATTAGTCCAACTCCAACTTGTATCATATACTAGTTGACATGTATGCCTAAATAATTGGACAAGCAGACCCATAAAATTATAACGGACTCCCAGGCCCAAAATAAACAAGAGTTCGCAAGCCCATAAAACAATAAGAATAAAACTAACCATTCAACACATCCACATGATCAAGTCTATAATCATCCACTAATAAAACATTCATCATATAAATGTTTTTCTATATAATATTTAATATTATATGCAAACACGTTTCAAGTTTCTAGCAAATAAAGGTCGTCTACACTAATTCAGACAAATGGATCAAAACAATTGAATAATTAATTAATCTAATTAATTAATTAATTTAATTAACAAGCTTACTTGATTAAAATTAAATATGAAATTAGAATCCAATTCTAATTCTATAATTATAGGGCGGGACTATTTAATTAAAATCAAATTTTAATTAAATACTAAATTAGAGTCCAACTCTAATTTAAAAGTTTCAGGCGAGACAATTTAATTTAAATCAAATTTTAATTAAATACAAAAATAAGAGTCAAACTCTAATTTCAAGATATTAGAGCGGACTTATTTAATTAAAATCGAATTTTAATTAAATATCAAATTAGAGTCCAACTCTAATTCCAAGAAATTACGACGAACTTATTTAATTAAAATCAAATTTTATTTAAATATCAAATTAGAGTCCTACTCTAATTTCAAGAAAAATTTTAGGATGAGACAATTGAATTAAAATCAAATTTCAATTAAATGTCAAATTAAAGTCCAACTCTAATTTCAACAATATATTAGGGTGGATAATTTAATTAACATCAAATTTTATTTTAATTAAATACTAAATTAGAGTCAAACTCTAATTTAAATTGAATTAACATTTTAATTTAAGATAAAACTTCTAAATAAAATAAAATTCAATTTAGGATCAAAGTTTAATATTTAAGTTAAAATCCAATTTTAACAAAAATATAAAAGGTCGTCAATTTTAAATAAAATTTTAAACGGGTCAAAATTGATAATAGGGCCAAAACCCATTAGAAAATCAAATTTAATATTTAGATTTAAAACTATTTCAAATTTGCAATATGGCCCCTGGTTTAAAATTATAAACATGCCCTTCAATCAACTTAATTGCATCAGATGCCCCCACCTCCAATCACCCGATTGAAACCCTAGAGAAATCGCCCCTCTCCTTTTTTGGAAACTACTGCCAGCGCCGCGCATGGCAACGAGTGGCGGATCGTCGCCGCAGCAGCAACAACGCTTCCCGCTGCATAACAATAGCGCGAAGCGCTGCAATTTCTTTGTAGCGGCAACAATCGCCGCTGCAAATCACAGCGGCGTATGTTGTCGTTGCTTTCTTCCACAGCAAATCGCAACGGCGCCTTGTGGTCGGGCGGCTGTGTTGTCGCTGGCAACACCGCCGCCTACAGCCTCCAGATCCGAATTTGATTTTATTTAAACTGATTTTAAAATATGAAAATCAAATTTTCTCAATTGCTAGAAATAATAAATCATCAATCAATTCTTGATTGTTCAAATAAACAAAATAGTTTCTAACAAGCACAAAGTAGGTTCTGATACCACTGTTGGGAATTTACTTAACATGCACGGTGAAAAATAAATAATTTCTCAAGTTCCACCAAGGATCTGTTTTTTATTTAGATAGAAACTGTGATAGGAATTATACCTTTAATAAATTCTACGAGCTCCTTTGCTTTTCTCGAACTCGAATAATCACGATCTGCAATCCAAACTGTCCAATTGTCCAGTCTCCAATGGTAATCTACAAGTAAACAATAATGATGACTATGGTTTTCTTTTCTTGTGCTAGCAAGAATAATGAATTATTTCATGTTGTTTTCAAGCCCTAACAGCCTATTAATATAAATCCAAGTGGACTTGGAGCGTCTTTTAAACTTAACACAGTCCAATATTTAATTAATCAAATTAATTAAATCTGGTCCATGAATTAATTAATCCAATTAATTAGGCCAGACATATTAATAAGCAACCTAGTTAATTAATTATCCAACACTTGTCAATTAATTAATTGGTAAATCTTATTCTTCTGGTTCTCTTTTGTGTGTGACCCATTAGATTTCCGATCACGATACCTAATGCCTGAATTATTATTTTGATCTTATCAAAATTGATAAATTAAAATACCCCTTTTCATTTATCATTAATTCACATCTATCGTCCTAGATTAACATCTAGCAATGTGTTAGAGCAATAAATGTGACGGAAAATGTCACGTGGTATGATAAAACCAAATTTGTTCATTTATCGTGAAACTATAATCCTTTCGTCAATATGATCCGATCAATTATGAGATATAAATATGTGTCAATCTCAATTATTGATCATAACTTTTATCCCACTGTTAAGTCAATATAAGTCGAAAACTCTTTTTCAACTTATGAGTTCACCTTAGTCAATGATTTCATTATCAACTTAGCTGGATAAAATGTAGATTATAATCTCTTACTATCTAAGAGTGACGAATCATCTATTGATCATTCACAACATTCATATGATTCTTGATATACCCGAACGATGTTGTATTAGCGACCTTAGCAGAGCAACATCCAATATCACTAGACTGTCCTCATATATAAGGCACTATGATAACCTCATGTCAAATGATCAATTCCACTACCGAGCGTTAGAGATTAACCACAACACTCAGATAATTATCCATGTGAAATCTCCCAGTGGGTCTCCAATGTTTTGTTCTATAACAAAACATTCACGTGTTCATTCAAATGTCACCACACTTTGCTTGTGAGATCAGCTACTTACTTTACAAGAAATGCCACATGTGATGGTCTATCCGTAATAATGATATCCGTATCTCATTATTACATACAACGACAGACGATTTAAGATTTAGTCATAAGTAATTTGTATCTCACAATCACAACTTCTTGTGATTAACAAATCATTAAGATTTGAATCTACGGATTCTATTATTTAATTTATTAGAATATTAATTTAATTAAATAATAGATATTGCCATAAATATGCAGTGATAATATATACTAAAAGTGGTTATGTTCCAAAATTAATTGGACTTAGGGCATAACACTTACAAATGATTACCCTTACAAGTCTCATTTCTAGTTTTTCGGTGTTTCTTACTGCTACTTTTGTTCTCTTCTCCCTTTCTTCGAATTTTTTTTTGACAATAGGCGCTATTATAGACTTATAGCATTTGCTTATTCAAAATATCCGAAATCGCAATAAGCCCATCTAGTGCGGGATGAAAGCTTTTGGCAAGTATGCTTGGCCACCAAAGAACTAATAGGTTAATGAACAAGCGATTGTATTACTTATGATTTTGACGAATATGCTTAATTTTTCTGTTACTTTTTGCTACTTTAGAGTTTACTGAAGTTGTATTAGATGAAGGAGTCATGGTTGATCATGATCGTTATTTCTCATTTTCCAATTCGATATATCCCTTAAGTTTTGGAATCTATCATGTCTTGGGTCAGGTGAGCAAATGAACATCGATTCTTGTATTGTCTAGCTTGGCATAGGTTTCAAGCTTCTTTCCATGCCAACAGCTCACCAGTTCATTGCTTCTCAACTTCGTAAAACATGAATAAGTCCTCACAAGTTCGTGTGTATTAGCCTTAGCTGGGTTGAGGTAACAAGTTAGACTGAAACCTTTTACTTACTTTTGCAGCATATTATATTACAAAATATACACCCATGTTGTCAAAAAAATGCGCCGAAATTTATGCACCTAACTGGATTAATGTTTGTGGAAATTGTACCAAGGACTAGCAGGATTTGATGAGGAGAGAATGCACTACTCATGTTAATGGGAATATTGGGACTTGCACTTTACCCTATCGTACGTGAAACGTTAATATATACGGATCTTTTCTTTTATTAACTAAATCAGAAAAAATAATCTTCACGTCTAGTTGATACTTAGCTCTTGTTTGATAACTATTATTTTCAAATTCTTTTTTCTACATGCTCATTTTCAATTACACATTCGCACAATAAAATATTTTGCACGCACTACAACAAAAATAGTCATTTGCAACACTAAAATTGCAACATTTGTTGATAAATGTTCTTTTGCAACGTTTGACAAACATTACGAAAAATAAAACTTTCCGCAACACTTAATAAACGTTGCAAAATGGGTCTATCGCAACATATTTCTATCAAACGTTGCCAAAACTCATTTATACTAACCAATAGCAACATTCACTTACTAAATTATTGTCAAAAGACCCTTTTAGCAACATTTATCAAAAAATGTTGCAATTTTAGTGTTGCAAATGACTATTTTTGTTGTAGTGCGTGCAAAATATTTTATTGTGCGAATGTGTAATTGAAAATGAGTATGTAGAAAAAAGAATTTGAAAATAATAGTTGTCAAACAAGAGCTAAGTATCAACTAGACGTGAAGATTATTTCTTCTGATTTAGTTAATAAAAGGAAAGATCCGTATAGATTAACCTAGCCTTTTGCAACGTTTGACAAACGTTGCGATAGACCACTTTTTTTGCAACGTTTGTTGAGTGTTGCGAAAAGTTTTATTTTTCCCAACGTTTGTCAAACGTTGCAATATTGAGTGTTGCGGAAAGTTCATTTTTTGCAACGTTTGTTAAGTGTTGCGATAAGGTAAATTTTTTTTTTTTTTTTATGAAATGAAAAAGAAAGAAACCCTCATTCATTTCTCCACTACACTCCTCCGTCTCTAAGCTCTCTCCCACGTCCCGTCACTCATCCGTCTCTAAGCTCTCTCCCGACTCCTGTGCTCTCTCCGCCCGTCCTCTCTAGTCTCTCCCACGGCAATCATGGGCTCACGACAGTGACGCCTGTGATCTGATCTTTAATTTTTTAGATTTCTTTTGTGTTTTCTTTTGTTTTGTAGATCTAATGAAAAAATAGAATTTTATTCGGTCAGGTATGATGAATTTTGAAAACTCTATTTTTCTCAATTTTTTTCCTTCTTAACCACACATTCTTGTAAAAGTTACTATTTAAAACTCTATTTTTCTCAAATAATGGTTGTCAAATAGGGAGCTTAATGTACTATCTTCAACATAATATATGATATGATAATAGAAACATAAAATGGAAGTAGATAAGATTCATTTAGGGACAAACAGACACAAGAGTCATCCACGATGTTGAGAGGTGTAAATGGTATTAGATTATGTATTCCAAACATCATCATCTTGGTAGGCCACTTTAATCATAGAAAACAAAAAACAATCAACAGAAAGATGAATATATATATATAGATAGATAGATATGCTTCAACAACAAAACCATATCCAAATTATTATTAAATTTTTACCTAAAATGGAAAAAACTCCATATAAGAAGAAATGTACAATTGAAATATATATTCTTTCACTTCTTTCTAAATATATTTGTAAGACTCCATTGATCTGCAGTTACTAATATCTTATACTAAATTCTACATTAAGCAAAAGAATTTCGGAAAAATTCCGAGTTTCTCCTCCATATCCTCCGGTTTTAGGGCAGAAAATCAATTTTGCAGTTGTGTTCTCCACCTTTACCTTTATTTCGAGACAGTAGCTAACATCGTGTTTGATTTGGAATGGACTTCTGGGAGGCAGAGCATTTGCATTTTGCTCGATTATCGCTAAGCGTCTGCAAAAGTAGATAAATGTGTGAAGGAACTAAAAATTTGAATGTAACTACCATAAATTGCTTTATATTTGCTGGGTTTAATACCTTGTACTGTATCTGGAGGTTCTTAATATAGTCGACCGCGAAATCTAACATGTCTGCCGTGTTCGTTTGCTGCCAAAAGAATAGATCATTTCTGAAATTCCAAAATGGTTAAAAGACTAATAACATTTTAGAAATGCTTACCTTATCCATGTTCGGGACAAGCTCCTGCAGCTTCCTCATTCTTTCACTGATTCGTGTTCTTCTTACCTGCATTAAACCGTCAGATTATCCGAGATACATCTTCATTTTTTTCATCTCATTCTTCTATATTATCATTACAATTCCGATAAAAATATTAACATGTTAAGAGCAACTAAAAGGAAATTTACCCTTTCAGCGATACTTCGTGGATGAGTGGCACAACCTCGTTTTGCACGGATTTTACAGGGAACAGTGTCTTGGAGCTGCAGAAATTTCTCCACGGCAGCCACTTCAGCCGAAGTCTTTGGTAAACTTACATGATGCGACAGAATATGTGGCCTATTTCCGAACTCCCCATTCTGTTTACATACAAGCAATACAGATTCATCAAATCTAAAGGAATCAAACTTAGGATGCAAATAACTGATAATTCAAAAATGATACCTCATTATTCACAAAAGCCTTCCCATCATTATCAAACTCCCTTTTAATTCCATTGAAGTTTTCTAAAAAATTTGTAGAATCGTTCCAAGAACCAAACGGGAGTCCAGTACTATATGATAAATTGATGCAGTTGCTATTTCCGACCTTCGTATCATCAAGGCCACTTGCTCCACCACTTTCGTTCTCGACTTCTGTGATTCGAGACAACATTCCTAAGGAGGAGAAGCTCATATGATTCTTGAATGAGCTTGAAGATGGACTTAGATCAACATTAGCACCAGCTCTGTAACTTCCAATACCTCTTGCCGTGGCATAACCTGCAAATTGCTGATACTACTTCAGCAAGACTACTTCACCAATTCCAAATTTATCATAATTTCTTGCTAAAAAATGTAAAATAAGGTAAATAAGTGAGGAATGTGATTTTTTTAACCCTTTCCCCTCGAATGAACCAAAGTGAAAACTTCTCTCCCCTGTTTCCCATTTTATTTTCCTTTGGATACAAACATAAATAACTTTATTGGAGTTCTATATTTAGCCTTATAAGTGCATCTTTGATATACAATATTAGATCATACAGACTGTAGATAAAATTTTAATTTCTTCTAATCGATAAAAGATGGAAACAATCGAAACTATGCTAACTTCTTTTGTAGATAAATCTTCACTGATTAGATATTATAGCCCTCAAAATAAATCAGTAACTAAAAGGTGTACCATTTTGTGCAGTGTGGTGAGAGAAGAGTCCAGCAGGGGAACTGTTTTGTCTCATAAGACTGGAACCCATTTTTCCTTGTCCCTGATGATCCGTTCTCCTTAAACCCGCAACTTTATACCCGCCGCCATCCACATGGACACCACTTTGCCGTGGATACTGCGGCGGCAACTGTGCAAATTCACTAACGGCAGACTTTTCACCACCACAATCAAATATTGTAGTCAATCCTCGAGTTTCAACTCCATTATTAAAATTAGCAAACAAGGAACTGGGAGCTGACCTAAACCTGGCTAACCCAGAATTGTTTTGATGGCTATAATTTGTGTTTGTTTCAGAATCCATGAATAGAAACTGCTGCTGCTGCTGTTCATTAGGCCACAAATTGGATGGAATTATAGGCCTCGAATCAGAAGATAATGCATGGGAATCACCATACATTCCTTCACCTTATCCCCAGAAAATTCTCAGGTCTTTATCAATAAGAAACTGCTTGTTTCTTAAGCAGTTGGAGGCCAAATCTTGTAATTGACGCAACTAGATCTATGCTATTCTTGGGTTTTGTATTTGCCAAAAATCAAATGGAATTCGGGGTTTTCCTCATAACACAGTCGGTGCTGGTGTGGTGACTCACGGGTTGGGGTGAGAGAAACAAGGGGATTGAAACCATCAAGTTTTTCTCACTTTCTTCTTTGAGAAATGGGTTTGATTTTCAGACAATAAAATATTGTCCAAAAGTTGCCATTATTGAACCATTCTCAAAAAATAACGCAGTTTGGTAGGTACTTTCACTGTTGAATTAGATAATACAAATGAAATTATTCTTATCCTTCAGGCCTTTGCAATTCTGTGTATAAGAAAAAAGGTTGCAGAAAAAATCTTATTTCATTTTTAGACATACGTTAGAGTATTTTTTTTCTCTTTGACTATGTATAATACATGAGTAATGTTTTTTTCAACCACTTAACATCAGAGTCGTTCTACGTGACATACATAAACAGTTAGTAATTTGATGCATTAATGCGGTAGTTTTTTATTGCCTTATGCATCAAATCATTAACTGCCACATGTGTGTTATGTGGGGGCGATTTTGGTAGTGAGCGACTGCAAATAGCATTATTTACCGTACATACGTTTTGTATGATTATCTTAGGCTTATTAGTACAAAACATACCTACGTTTGGCATTTAGTGTGCAAAACGTTTCAAATTTGATATTTTCGCCCTTATTTTCACGTTTCATTGTGGAAAATATCATTTTCATCAAATTGTATTCAATTTCTCAATAAAAATATATGGAATAATGAATATAACATCCTATTTAAACAAAACAAAAGAAAAATATAAAGAAATAATTGTAACCATACTTCCAAACATTCTTAAAAAATACAAATGAATCATAAATAAATTAATAAAAAATTCAAAATAATCCTCCACCACCACCACTCGCGACTCAATGGAGCCGCCACCTTCAACCAACTCAAACTCCACCCTACCGTCGCCTAAACCTCCAGACACCACCACAACCGAATACACCTCCACCTATCTGCCCACACACCACCACAAACGACCCTCATAATTGCCCCCAACTCACATACCAAAACCAAGGTAGCAACACTCTTTTCGACAAAATCCATGCCATTAGCCACCAATCGGTGAAATCTACTCCCCAAGGCGCTTCCATTCATGGTCCTATAACATCAAAATAGATTCTTAATCAAAATCTGTTGCCTCGAAAATTGAGCACTAACTCACCAAAATTGACAATCCAAAATTTAAAAATATGAATCTAATGAGCGAAGCTTCGATGAAATCTATATGTTTGATACAAATTGAAATTTCGTAGTCTACTAACTAAGTTTGACCTTACGAGCGAAATAACGCTAATTAAAGCAGTAAGTCACTTTTAATTAGTTTCTAGATGGTTAAGCATACAATCCAAATTCCCAAAGTTGAATTACCGCAATTGTAATATTTGGAAAGCAATAAATAACACAAAGTTTGATGATGGAGAAATCCAACTGGGTAAAAACTCTGGGCTCAAGCCCGTTACCTTCACTATAGACAATGTGGGTTACAGTTCAATTCCAAATTAGTTCCACTAACTGTTGTAAACCCTAGAGCTCCAAGATGTACTATTCCTTCCAGGCTCACAATCTGCTACTATGGATACTATCTAGCTAACCTACTAGATCGCCCGATCTACCTCCCGTAGCTTCCAAGATCCGATGTAAATTCCAAACTCACAATCATTTACCAAGATTTGATGTATCAGTCTTACAATCTTCTGCACAAGTCTCTTCCAAGTGGATACCCAGGAATCACCTACTCCTTTTCTTCTTCCTGCTCTTGAATCCCTTCCTTAAAGTGTTAAGGAAGCCAAGTGTTTTAGATTAACGAAGCTTGATGTTTTTTCGAAACTTGGTTGCTAGATTACAAGAATGATGTGGATGAATCAATCAATAAATTGCCTCTTGGATTTCTCTAACAATGATATGAAAGTGTTTTTCAATTGTGGCACACTCAAGCAACATCATAAAATTTGTCCCAGAATCTGTATTTATAGTTGGGGACGCTTAGGTGTTATTGGCCGAGTAAAACTCTTCAAAATCCCAATTAGGGTTTTTCCATATCGACCTGTCGCTTGAACGAGAAGCTAGTGATGGCGAGCAACATACTATGTGATAGGCTAGCGAAAATATGGCACCGTTTTCTCCTTTTTTTCATGCTCGAACCCTAGACCTCATAACCCAATTTATACAAATTGCACCCTAGGTCCTTGACTTTTACAATACGTTACAAATTAGTCATTTTGTCCACAGAATCGCCAACACTAAAAACCTAACAAACTCCTCTTTTTGCATTCTGTGACAAAACTATACAATAAGTCAAGGAAAACTAAAATAAAATCTAAACTATCCAAGCTTCATCAAGCTCATCTCTTTTTCATTCCTTGTTAAACATGTTTCCTGAAATTCACAACTCAATACTAGTGTAAAAGTACGTGATACGGGAAATCCAAAAATCATTAACACAACATAAATAAGTATGCTAGCTTGAGACGTGACGTTAATGTCAATCAAAACACCAATTGAAATATTGACATCACAAAACATCAATACTCAAACAGCTATGCAAATGATATGTAATGCACATTCTCCCCCTTATTGCAAGTTCTCAATGTTCTTCCCTTAAAAAATACGTTCTCCCCCCTTTTTGTCACAAATGCGAAGGGATACACAAAACTTTTAACATTAACATAAAAAACGCATTCGTTAGTATGCATAAGTATAATCAATGTACAATAAACCTTCCCTAATACTCCGTCCAAGTCATCATGGAGTAAATTGTATAAGTGACTCATGTGTGTAAAGTGTCACTAATAATTTGTAAGTAGGACTCCAAACCTTAATTTTGTGAGAAAGGACATGCTAAACATCACTACCAGTAAGTATATTCCTCTACTTATGAAAGTCACATGAGGACCTTCAAATAAAAGCTCATTTTGTATTGATATTTTATTTTCTCCCCCTGACTTTTTGCATATTTATTTTCCATATTTTTCAATATTTTAAGCTCATAATTATTTTTCACATCTTAAGTGCAGACTCTTCTCCATTGAATGACTAACATGGTCCTTGTAACAAGCTTTAGGTCGATTAACCCAAGTCAGTTGACCATATGTACCAGGTTATGAGAAATCCCGTAGACTTAATTTCTCTAGTCAAATAAGCTCTGAAGAAGAATATAAGATATTGAGCTTTTTATTACATGGGATAAACTTGAGTTTAGGTATAATAAACAATGTCAATTCATGTCCAAAGTCACCTTATTAACATGTGACTGTCATCCACAATCTTACACAAGCGGTAGAATCCTACTAACAATATCATAGTGTGTGCAGTGCAGATGGTACATGAAAACACATATACTAAATACTCCATAAATAACCTAAGCTAACAATGTAAACTATAGTACAACTCATCGATTAAACCCATGCATGATCACAACCCACAAGTTCAAGAATGTTATATATTATGCTGTAGTAAAAATTTCCATCATTTTTTATTTTTCAATTTCCATTATTATTATTATTATTGTTGTTGTTGTTGTTGTTATTTTTATTTTAGAGTGTGAATGCACCAAGCACAAAAAAAAATGTCAAACACAAAAAAAAAAAAAATACACACACACACACACACGAGTTTTCTACCTAGAAAACAAATAAACAAATATGATGCATGCATATATCAATGTCACATAATGATAAAATACGAGCATACACCAAAAAATACATAATCAGTTAGGTATGCAAATACTCTTACCTTTAAGAGCACCATGATCTATTTCACAATTTTCAGATCACTTCTATTCACCCAAACTTGCCTAGTGACAGGAATATTCCTATTCATCCGTGCCATTAAATTGATCAATTTACTTACCTAATTAGTAAGGAAGTCAATCTGACCAACATAATCCTGATTCGTATTTCTATTTAAGTTTCGATTTCAATTTCTGTTCAGGAAAGGAGGACACCTACGCTTTATGTGTCCCAACTCACTGCAATGAAAACATGTAGGGATAAACCTAGGACAACTGTTATGTGGACGCTGTTGTCTATTCCTAGGTTGGCGGGTCCTACGATGTCTAGTAGGCCTCTATCCTACATATCCTTATTCTTAAGATCGGGTTTAGGCACATGTTTGGGATGGTCAGTGGTAGGGACAAATGTGGTCTTAGAAGTACTAGCAATGTTTTCCTTAAAACCTAGGCCTCCCTTATTTTCAGTCGACTTGCCCATTCCTAAAATGTTGTCTAACTTTTCAAAACTACTAGAGAAGCCAAGTAGTTGAGGCTTATAATATTCTAGATCCTTCACAAGGTTCTTAACCTGGATTTCTAAGGTCTCTTTCTCAGTGGTCAACTGGCCAACTCTCCTAGAAGACTTCTCAAGGTTATTGGTGAGGTTCTTAATCCGAGTCTCTAAAGTTTCATTCATGGATTTCACTTTACTCAGGATCGAGGTAGATTCCTTAATGTGCGCTACTAACTTCTCATTTTCCAATTCAAGTTCCTTATTCTTAGCACTGAAGGGTTTGTTTTTAGTAAAAATCTTAAGACTCTCCTCCTATATCTAATCATAAGTCTCTTGGATATCTTCCTCACTCATAGACTCTTTATCAGAATCCTCATCACCATCTAAGTCCTCTTCTCTTCCACTCTACTGATTAGATCCTTCCTTAATTCTCATAGTAAAGTCAATATATTTTTTCACTTTCCTCACGAGTTGATTTCTCACTCTGATTGTCCTAGTTAAACTCGTCATTAGTGAGAGTAGAATTCACAGCCTTATCTGGATTTTTCCTACTGTTAGGACACTCATTCCTAACATGATTGAAACCTTGACAATTATGGCACCTCACAGATTTAGATTTTCTTCTAGATTAACTCGGGCTACATTTGTGTCTCTCTTGATGGTTATTTTTTTCCTAAATATTTTTCGGAATTTTTTAGCTAGATAAGCTAACTCCTCATCATTCGGTGAATCAGAATAGAAGATTCGGTCCGGGTGCTTCTCACGAATTTATGACCAAAGTTATATCTTTAACAGGCTTATCTATGGTCAGCTCATACGTCTGGAGGGATCCAACTAACTCATCTACCTTAATGAAATTTATGTCCTTACTTTCTTCAATCGCCGTAATTTTAGACCTGAAACGCTAGGGTAAGGATCTAAGAATTTTACGCACTATCTTAGGCTCGGGGATTTTCTCTCCTATGTTGAAGCTAGAGTTCAATATATCATTTAGGCTCCCGTAGAGGGCATCAAACATCTTACCTTCTCTAATCCAAATCTCTTCAAATTTAGTGGTCAACATTTGCAATTTCAAGTTCTTAACAGCCTGAGTTCCCTCATGTGTGGTCTATAGAATATTCCAAACCTCTTTGGCTACCTCACACATAGATACTCTCCTAAACTCTCCCGGGGATACCGCCATAAATAACGCATGAAAGGATTTGCTATTCCAGTTACTCACATCTAAGTTGGCCCTAGTCCAATTACCAATGGGAGTGCGAGTCACTACGTTGTCTACAATTGTACTAGGGGCACTCCAACTAATTACCACACTCAACCAAATTCATTCATTCGTAGATTTTAAGAACGTTCTCATCCTAACTTTCCAATAGTTATAGTTAGTACCATCAAAGTATGGCAGGACAGACAATGAACTACTCATCTAGATAAATTAAAGCCACGATACCAATTGAAATTTCGTAGTCTTATAACTAAGTTTGACCTTACGTCCAGAATAATGCTAATTAAAGTAACAAGTCACTTTTAATTAGTTTCTAGATGGTTAAGCATACAATCCAAATTCCCAAAGTTGAATTACCGAAGTTGTAATACTTGGAAAGCAATAAATAACACAAAATTTGATGACGGAGAAACCCAACTGGGTAAAAATTTCGGGACCAAGCCAGTTACCTCCACTATAGACAATGTGGGTTATAGTTTAATTCCAAACTAGTTCCACTAGCTGTTGTAAACCCTGCAACTCCAAGATGTGTTGTTCCTTACTGACTAACGATCTACTATCGTAGATACTATCTATCCAACCTACTAGATCACCCGATCTACCTCTTGTAGCTTCTAAGATCCGTTGTAAATTCCAGACTCACAATCTTCTACCAAGATTTCCTGTATCAGTCTTACAATCTTCTGCACACGTCTCTTCCAAGTGGATACCCAGGAATTCCTTCAAGTGTTAAGGAAGCCAGATGTTTTGGATTAACGAAGTTTGATGTTTTCCCAAAACTCGATTGATGCATCACAAGAATGATGTGGATGAATCAATCAATGAATTGTCTCTGGATCTATCTAACAATGATATGAAAGTGTTTTGCAATTGTAGCACACTCAAGCAATATCATGAAATTCGTCTCAGACATCTGTATTTATAGTTGGGGATGCTTAGGTGTTATGGGCCATGTAAAACTCTTCAAAATCGTAACTAGGGTTTTTTCGAATTGGCCTGTTGCTCGAGTGAGAAACTAGTGATAGGCGAGCGACACACTATTGTTCGAGCGAGAGCTCAGCAATAGGCGAGTGACGGGCATTCTGTTTTTGTCGCTCGAGTTGTGTCCAGGCAATAGGCTAGCGAAAATGAGGCGCCGTGTTTCTTCACATTTCATGCTTGAACCCTAGACCTCATAACTCAATTTAGATAAATTGCACCATAGGTCCTTGACTTTTACAACACATTATAAATTAGTTCATTTGTTCACAGAATTGTCCACACTAAAAACCTAACACAAATGGCGCATCAAAGCGAAGTTCCGCGTCTGGAGTTCATCTCATTTTTTCTCCACTGAAGATTATGAGGCAAGCTAGGAAGACTAAGTGACATCACAAAGAAGTTCAGGGCTCATTGAAGTTATAATGCCTGAGATTTTTGGGAACTTCAATTCTTTGGAAATTGTTTATTGTTTTGGAGTATATTGTAGATTTCATGGTCAAATTGTTGGGGTGTCGATTTGGAGTATATTGTTAGAAATTGTTTATTGTTCATGGTGGTGGAGGAGGAGGAGGAGGAGGAGAATGATGAGGAGAGGGGGAGAGAAATTTTTTTTTTATTATTTTCAAATTTTTAATAATTTATTTGAGATTCATTTGCACATTTTAAAAAAGTTTGGGAGTATTGTAGCAATTAGTTATTTAATTTTCTTTAAATATGAGCGTATATTTGTCATTTCATATATTTTTTTATTAAAAAATTGAATTAAAATTGATGAAAATGACGTTTTTCACAATGAAACATAAAAATAAGAGTCAAAATGTAAACAATTGAAAAGTAGAGACATTTTGCACACTGAACGCAGAACGCAGGAAAGTTTGAAGCTAATGTAACGTTCGTGCAAATTTCAACATTGTGTTAATAAAAATAAAAATAAAAATAAAAAGTCATTTTAATCAAAATTGAGAAAAAAAAATTGTGAAAAAAAGTAAAAAATAGTCCTTTAGTTTGGATGTGACGGAAGAGTCAGCGGCTATAGATTGGGCATCGGATTCACAAATAACTTAGCATCAGTCCCCCACATATGCCATCAAAAAGCAAAGCACCCCACATTACATAAGAGGTGATATCACTTCACCCTTTTTTCCCAAACCATTTTGCACTATTTTTGGCAAAAGGTTCTTTCCGTGTTTGTTTTTTTAATATTGTTTAGCACTTCTATACTTCGCGTGCCAGTTTCGAACAATATAATATTTAGTCAAGTCATCCTTACTAAATATGTAAAATTGTAGCATAATTGACAATAAAAAAAATTACATAATTGAAGATAATTAAAAGATCACAATTCATGTTTGTAGAAGGCCATATTCCACTGTTTAAATACACCACAATTTGTTTTTAAAAAAATTTGATTGTAATTCACTCGGGGAAAAAAATGAAAAAGACAATTGAATTAGGGAAAATAAAGAGAATATTTTGATTTCTCACCTTTAGTCGGCACGTCTTTTCAAGTTATAAAATATGAATTAGCATATAATCTTCAAATAAAATGGCGGAACAATTAGAATGACGTACAACATCCAAAAAGTTAAGTATTATTCTCAATAAATTCGAATTTGATCATGTAACTCCTTTTCATAAGATTTGAAATTCGTACGATAAAGTTATTTATATTTTTCATCAACCTATCATGATGGATTTTAGAAAGAGAATAAAATAAAGAACAAGAACAAGAACATGAATATGAATATTGTGATTATAGAATCAGTTCATTAAGATTTAAGGTTTAAAAGCATATAATGCAAAAGTATGGAGAAATATGGAATAATTTGATTGTTCTCTAAACATAAGTCAGTAGTTTAATTATGTCTAAATTGACATATAAACATAAATATCTCAATGTCCTCATCCCTTTGTACCCCTTATTTTCTCTATTGGATAAAATGACGTATTTTTCAAAAAAAAAAATTTATTCAAAATCTTTAATCATATAACAGGGTTTTTGGCATATGCTTACAGCTGATAGGGAAAAATTCCAAGGACGTGTGATATTTGTATTGGGACATTATAATTAAAATAAATAAATAAATAATCTTCGAATTAAAGCGTTGCGTAAATTTTTTATTTTTTGTGCACAATAAATTTGTTAAATTTATCGAAAAATAGATTTAAAGCTTATGGAAATTAACAACATATTGAACTATAATATTTATATTAAGATTTTAATTAATCGTTCCACAATCACCGTCTTTCTTCTCTACAGAAGATTGCACATGTAGCAAAGATACATTAATCGATTATCGACAAGCAGAGACTCGTGGAGCGATTAAAATGAAAAGTTGAGTATAGTAACCAATTTGTTGTGAGAGAAACTGTTGAGGACCAATTGTGCAATTTCCTGTTCTATTTAAACTAGTCCCTGGCCAAAATTTGTGCTTTTGGGCTAAATCAAGTTAGAGTGGGGACCTATGATGAAAAAGAATAAATAAATAGGAAAGTTAATTTTGGGAATAGTCAATCGATCTTTAATGATTGTGAAAGGTGCAAGACAGTGGATTCACATTTTAATCCTAACTAAATTTGGATGGTGTTTGTGTGGAAGGAAACATGGACACGTGAGTGCATGTTCGATTCGATGCCTCTGGCTCTAACTTCCATAATTTTTTAAGGATGAGTTTGGTACAAGAAGGTGGGAGGAAAAAGGTGAATATATGCGTAATGCCCCCATTTTGTAGGGTTTTGTGCATCCCTTTTTTGGGAGAGATTCTCGAGAAATTCATCTTAAACCAGCTTTCTTTAAACGTTGTTATAATTCGATATTTAAATATATTTTAAATACATTTTCTTAATTTTAAAAATAACTTTTGACTTTTCAAAAAATCCTATCAAACCAGCCTAATGTTTGAGATTTTGAGTTTCGGCTTGTTGACACGCAGTTTAGGGAGAGTAATTTGTTATTGGGACAACAGGTTAATAATTTATTGGGATTCTGACATGTAGTCTGGTCGGTAGAGTAGTTTGTTATTCAAATAATAAGTTCGGAATTGATAGTACAATTTTCTAAAGTTGAACCCCAACCTTGAGGGCCCCTACCGACCCTGCCCTGGGCCATTGTGGAGGAGGTAAATCGCAGGATGTGCCTCCCAGGAGCCAGGGTGGAGAGCTTATGGATAGGCCTGGGCTATTAACCCTATGGTAACTTCCGCTTGCAACAATGATAGTACAATTTTCTTATATATGAATGGAAGGAAGAGGAAAAATTGAGATGAGACTCAATCCAACGTGAATAGCAGCCATGATCAGGAGCGAATTCAAGATTTTCACTTTTTGGTTGGTTGGGGCGAGGATTTTAGGTCAGTTTATAAAGTAAATAAAATGATATTTGCATGGATCAACTATTGTTGGTATATATCTGGAGGGAAGAATTCAAATGTAGATTAATTATGACATATTTCAAAACTAAGAAACAATATTTAAAATTCCAAAAATTATATATTTTTTAATGTTATTTATAAACTAATTAACTAAACTTATTTTTTATTAATTAAATATATTAATGTCACAATTCTATACTATTTGGTCTCAAATTATAAATTAATTGATCACAATAAAAAAATTTATAGGTTACATATTATTCATTGGTCACAAATCACAAATTTTACAAGTCAACTTATTTTATAATCACAAAACATCTAATTAATTAGTCACAAATTAATTTTCGATCACAACTTAACACTTTTTAAGGTTGTGCATTATTTATTAGTCACAAAATTATCTATTTCATTGATCACATATTATTTATTAGTCACACATTAGTTAATTTATTGATTTCAATCAATCTAATAATTTGTGACCACCGCCATCACCACTGTCGCCACCACCATCACCTCACCAGCGCCACCATTGGTGACCACAACAACCATCACAACATCATCAAACCGTCACCTAACCACCACAACCAGCACCACTAGCAAATCAGATCCAAAATCGCCAACACCCCACAACAGCCATCACTTCGTTGTCGTTGTCGCCGCTACCACCACTAGCACCATCATTTTTAACAATGACCACAACCACCATTTGCAACCAACACTCCTTCACAGATCTGTTAATAAGAAACCATCATGGTACCAACACCGCCCTCACATCAAGCGGGGTTGCTGCAGTGGCATCCCGACGGCAATGACTGTCTAATGGTAGAGAGGGGATGGTAAAGAGAGAATGGAGAGGGGAGGAGAGAAAAAAATGAGTTTAGGATTTAAATGGCATAGATAGGGTAGGGTAGGGTGTGTGTAAATAAATTAATTTATAATATGAATATTAATATTAAAATATTGATTTATAATAATTAAATTAATATCTGATTTTTGTATAAATGAACATTATATCTTATTTTTGAAATTGAATCCTACAAAATCTGGTTTGATGTAATTTTCACTATCTGAAGCCTAACACACCCGCATTTTGAGGCAGGTCATACCAAGGTATAGTTTCATCTTGTTTAATTTGTCAGAAAAAATAATAATAATACTTAGAGAAGAACAATCAAATTCAGAGCAAAATGTGGACTGCAGTGTCAAAAATTGGAAAATGCATTTATTTAATCCAATTTTGGAAATATAGTCAAAACTAGAGCATAACCTTATAAAAAATAAATATCCATATTCATTGTTTTCATTCATCTCAACATATAAGTAATAGCGATAATATATTTTTATAATGGAGCGTCTGTTTGATTGTTTAGTCAAATTTTCGACAACATTTATATATAAACATTATTAAATATATTTTAAGACTTTTTCATCACCTCCAATTTTATTTTAATGACCTTTAACCCGACTTCTAATTGTCAACATATGGTGACAATTTCTTGTTATAAAGTTTTCAATTTAGCATTCTTATCGTGATGAGAGAGAGAGAGAGAGAGAGAGGAAAAAGTCCTTTTTTTTTTCTCTCTACATCATAAACACTCGTTTTTAATGTTATATACAAATCAATCTTATCCTTCTATTTTGGTGTAATATATCCTCAAGTCAAGCAAACATTGTGTAAAACGTCCATGTCGTTCAATTGCTTCATAAAAGTCTTGTAAAATAATGAATTCACACTCCTCTTTATATAAAATGAAAAGGAAAAATAAAAAATAATTATAATTAGAGTCTCAATATTTTTCAAAAAGTACAAACGAGTGACAAGAATTGTCCCCTGTTATAGAAATATGAGGCAGATTTCTCCTCTGGCTTGCCTGCCAAAGGATGAACATTCCCTCTGATTATGCAGCAACCGGGGGGAGAAATCACCCTATGTTCTTTGTGAATTTCGGGGTCTAGTGCTATTATTTGATATGTTCAATTAAATGTGAAATTATACGATTCATTTAATTGTACATTTTATTTAATTATACTTAGTGCCGTTTAGACTGATATTGTAACACCAGTGATACTAAATGTTATTATTCTTTTATTTATTCAAATCACTAAATACAATATACATTGGAGAGTAGGTATTTGTATGTATATCGTGAAAGCTTATATTTTGTTTTTTGTTCTCTCTCTATCGGGGTATGCATATGGGTTGGGTAGGGATATGTGGGGTTGGTTGGAGAAGAGAGATTTATTTATTTTTACCATTTTAATGACTCATTTGTACTTTTGAAAAGTTTTATACTATAGTTACAATAATTATTTTATTTAGTTTTTTATTATTTAAAGATAGTGAGTAAGCTGGTAATTTTACAATGTTTTAATGAAGGAATTGGATGATAGGAACGCTTTGCACAACATTTGCTTGATGTAAAGTATATCACGCCAAAATAAAAGAATATAGTTGATTTGCACGAAACATGGAAAGAATACGATTTTTTGTGCCAATTATTTTAATTTTAAGTGTTTTTTTTTAATCATATCATTTTTTAATAAAATAGATATCTACAAGTATAAAAGGCGAATTGGGCATTTCCACTGTAGCGACCGCGAACTTTTAAATTATATAAATTAATTTTCTCAAAAAACGTGTCGCTAAAACGTAACCCTAATTTTCTAGAGAAACGCGTTCGTCTAGCCGTGATAAAAACGAATTCAAATCTATCCGATTAAATCCAATCTCGATAATTATTTTAGTATCAATTTCGATTTATGTTATTTAAATCCAATTATTATTAATTTCAAGTCCAATTACATAAGCCCAATTATATAAGTCCAACACCTTGGATTTCAATTCATTTAGCCCATTTCATTTAAGTCCAATTAAATGAGCCCAAAACCGGAATTTATTTATTTTAGCCTAATTAGAAAACCCTAAAGCCCAACTGATAGGCCCAATTACCCGTCTAGGGTTTTGTGCCCTAATTCTACCCCTATTCATACCCCACTCCACTCCACTCACATTCATGCTCTCGCAATATCCATTTGGTAAGAAAATTTGTCTATCTCTCCAACATTCTCTCTATTCCCAATGTGAGACACCATTGATGCTAGAAAATCCATTTCTAGCATCAACAGTATAATCATCAAGACAATGCAATCACTAACACTGCACTCACCAACTCACTGCTCAACTCCACCTCCACTGCCAAACCACCAACACCACGTCTACTGCAAGACAAACCATTCTTCCCCATTAGCCACAGCAAATCCACATTCCAGTAACTCCATTCATGAAACCGAGACCAACAACACCTCCACCTCAAACCACCAAGCTCAATGCTCAAGCTACTGCCACCACCATCCCCAAAAACCGACTGCACCAAACGTCCAAACAACTCCACCAACCTCAAACAAGACCACCCAACTCGCAGCTCCAAACCGAGAACCACTACATTCCACTACCAACCAAGCCATCCCCTTAGCTCGAAAACGAGAGCAAAACTGCTCAACACCACCATCCAAACTCCAGCAGAAAGCCACAGCCAACAACCTCAACCCGAAACCCAATTTTCGAACCACCAAGTGCAACGCACAAACCGTAGCTGCATCGACAGCCACTTCACCCAAAACCCACCTCAAATCAACCACAAAAATCAAGAAAATACAATACCCATAAACATACCTTAGTCCCCAACCCATTCTTCAAAAAAAAATCCAAGTGAAAAATCAAACACCAAGTCTCGGTCGACTCTCGACCCGTATGCCAAAAGCCCCAAAAATAAACCCCCCACCTACCTGCCTGTTACCGGCGCCACCACCGATCGTCGGTCGGTGGTGGTGGAATCGGAGGAAGGGGCGAAGCCCCTTCCCTGTCGCTCGCTCCCTCTCTCTCTGTAATGAGAGAGAGAGAGAGAGAGAAATGAGATTGATTTTGATTTTGATTTTGATTTTGATTTTTATTTTGATTTTGATTTCTAAAAGTTATGTTTTAGCCCCCAAGTTTTAATTTGTTTTAAGTTAGTCCCTATAATTTATGTTTAGTTTATTGTATCAATTTATTATTTCGAATTTAGAATTTGCCCCTTAAGCCCCCACATTTTAAAAGTGTTATTTAAGTATTGTGTTTTAAATATTTTAATTTTAGTCCTTTAAATTTATTTTCAGTTTTTAAAAAATGTTCAATTTAGTCCCTAGTTTATTAAAAAGTCAATTTCAGCCCTTTAGTTTTAATTTCAGTTTTAAAATATTTTCAGTTTAGTCCATAACTTATAGAAGTTCAATTTCAACCCTTAAACATTTATTTTCAGTTTCAATAGTTTTCAATTAAGTCCCTAGAATTCCTATTTTTCACATTTAGCCCCAATACTTTGAAAATAGTATTTTCAACCCTTAGATTTGTCAAATTCAATTTCAATAACTTCCAATTTAATCCCTAAACTTTATTTTATCACTTTAAAGCCTTAAATATTCGAAATACTAATTCAAACTTATTTTCTATTTTGGCTAGACGATACGTACGAACAATTAGGAGCTTGAAGTTATTTTCCCGCTCCACTTTTCACGCAACTCGAAATATTTGAGGTAGACTCGCCACCATTAATTAGTTTAAATTATAATTGCATGCTTTATGTGAATTACGTGATTTATATGCTTTATGCATAGGATGAGAATGTGTCATATGAGATATATGATATTGTTATGCTTGCCATAACTTATATGCTTAATTGCATGAGAAAGAAAGAAAGAAAGAATCTCTTATGAGATAAGAAGAGAATGTTATGCATAACTTATGTGCTTCATCCGCACAAGAAAGAAAGACTACTCACAGACCATGTTTTTAAAGAGTCTATGATTTTCAAGAAAATGAGCCCAAGATGATCACATTGTATATTGCATAAGTGTGTATTCAATTATTCTGTAAATTAATCATCGGCGATGAGTCTACTGAGTATTTTTTCGAAATACTCATTCTGCTATTTTAACAATATTTGCAGACTTCGGAGGCGATTCAGATTGATCCGGCAGTGGTGGCATAAAAGAATTTGACTATCGAAATTATTATCTCTTTGAAGTGTTTGTATTCGAATATTGATAACATTTTGTCGTTTTCCACTATTTCTAAAATATGATATTTAAATTTTAAATATCCTATGAGTTTTAATTGCCGACGTAGTTTTCAATTGCAAATGTGATTTAAAAAAAAAATTAGGTTATTTCCGCAAAATTGATTGACAAAATTAGAGCAAAAGACGATGACGTGGCAATCCGGGTTAACAGAACTCGGGGCGCTACATCCACGCTCTAACTTACTAAGGGGAAATTACAAAAATCAGGCGTATAGTTTACACCAATTCAAAAATCAATTTGAAAGTTTAATTATTCAAAAATAAGGTATTTTATTTTATATATCAAACCATAAATCTATAAAAACCTTAAAATAATCTATTTCTCTCAACTCTCTCACTCTTTCACCATTTTTTATCTCCACTCTCTCCACCGCTCGCCGCCTCCACCTGCTTCTCCTCCCTCCCCCTCCGTAGCAGCGTCGAGGTGCTGCTGCCGTTCACAGCAGCGTCGCGACGCTGGTAGCAGCGCCGAGCCTCCACCGCCTGCTGCCTCCACCTGCTTTTCCTCTCTTCTCCCACCCCCTCTCCCTCTCTCTCCCTAGCAGTGTCGAGCAGCAATGCCTCGACGCTGCTGTGAATCGCAGCAGTGGCCAGCGTCGCGACGCGGGTTGGTTGTGTTGGTGGATGGTCTGTGGGTCTTGGGCACATCAGTCGTTGGTGTGTGCTTGTGTAGGCGGATTTGTTTGTTGGTGGTTTTGTGCTGATCGATGGTGGTTTGGGTGGTGTTGTAGTGTGTGCGGTGCTGTTGTTATTGCATTGTGGTAATGTTGGTGTTGCAAATAGCAGTGGCGGTAGTGATGGCGGTGGTGGTGTGGTGATTTGTTGGCAGTGTCTTTGTTGTTGATAGTGTTGTAGTGTTGTGGCGGTGGTGGCAGGTTAAGGTGGTTGCAAGTGGCTGTAGTGGTAGTGGTGGTAGTATGTGACCCACTGTTTGACGGTATGTGACCAAATATTTGGTAATCTGTGATCAGTTACTCAACTATGAACTAAAAATTTAATAATATGTGACTCAAAAATAATATGTGACCAACAAATTTTAAAATCTATGACCGACAAATAAATTGTGACTAATTAATTTAATAATACGTGACCAATAAATAAATTGTGACCTATAATTATGTATATGTGACATTTAATTGTATAACTATGACTTTATTATATTTAATTAATAAATATATTTAATTAATAATATATATACTTGAATTTTGAATTTTCAAACTATAAACCTGATTTGTGAATTGTAAACTATACACCTAATTTATGATTTTTTCCCAATTACTAATACCATGGCTCAATTAGATTAGGCACTCCGTGCCAATACTGCCTAGTGATCTTTGAACTTTCCGCTAACAAGTTAGAAAGTTGGCCAATCTCACAAGCCCAAGTGTACTACTAATATAGCTCCATTTGTTGTAGATTAAAATCAAATTTTTAGTATATTTTGATCAAAGTCGATGAAATGTGTGATTGAACAGTTGTGGGTCACATAAAATGTTTAATTAAAATTAATTGTTGATTTTTATTTATTACTTGTTTGGTAGAGATTTTTGGGGGAAGAATTGATTTTGAATAATAATATGATGGGAAATGTGTGTTTGAAAAAGAAGAAAAAATTATTGATGTGATGGAAAATATTATTTTATTGAAGAATGTGTGGTTGAAAGTGAGAATTGATTTGATAATCAATTCTCAAAATCAGAAACAAACACCCCCTTAAGATTAAAATCAGATTTTAATTTGGACACAGGGGCCTAATAAGGACTTTAACACAAACGGCACTAAAGTGGCCCATATAGTGATTGTAAGACTATTTTAGTATTTTGTAAAATTGTGAAAGTTTCACATATACAGTAAAAGCTTTGATAATCTTATACCTGATAAATTAAGCGGAAATTTTGCCAAGCCCTCTTTTAAGTTTCATAATTTCATACATTCTTCCTTTTGTTTTCATCGGCATCGATGATGGCAACACAATCTCTCTCAGAAGTAATTTTGTATTTTGTGATTTTCTTTAAATATTTTTTCTTGTCGAAATTTTTGAAATTGGGGATCCTATTTGATTTAATTTTTCATATTTTCATTATTTAACTAAACTTCTTAGAGAAATTTCTATGAGTAAAGTTCTTTCTTCGTATTACTCCACTTTCTTTACCCCGTGATAAATTGGATGGATTTACCAGACTGAAATTCAATTAAACTATAATTACCAGTTGAATAAAATTAAAGTACAGTTACCTGATTGATAAAAAATGAAATTATAGTGACAACGCATGAAAGTTATTGAATGTTTTTCACTCGACTTAATTTTGAAATTTTCTGTGTGAGAAATTAAGATGTTGAATTTGCCAGATTATTTCCTCACTTTATGTTTTTGGGCATTGATACATTGTGAATTTGGGAAAAAGCATAACATAGGAGGCTGTCAGCTCGATTTCTTAGTTTGCCGTGGAAGGTAACTATGTTGTTAGAAGGTGGATTCGGAGGGCCTAAATTTTTTGGCCCATTTCAATTCTAACCCAATAACCCACAAAATATTCACCCCAAACCCGCCAACCCAAACCGACCCGCCCGATTAAATATAGAAAAAGCCATGGACGAAACACAATTTTTTGCCCTAAACCCAATCCGGCATCTCCTTGTCTCTGATCTCGGGGTACTTTTCAAAATGCCCAAGTCAAAGCACCCTTTTTCCATTTTGCCCAAAAATTTTAACCATTCACCACAATAGCCTTCTAAGGCTGAAAAGACGAAATTACCCTTAAAATGTTATATAAATTACAAAAAATGGTATAGTTTCAAAAAGACAATAATACCCTTTTTAAGTTATAAAGAATTTCAAACACTTCCTACGTAAAATTTCGAAACCAATTCACTTTCTCCATCTGTTTACTCCAACACAGATAAAAACTTATCAAACACTCAACAAGGAAATATTTCACAGCCATCAGTGAATTCGGTAAGCATATTTTTACGTATTTTTGATTTCGTTTTGGTTAAGTACATTATTTTAATCTTTAAATCTTATGTATATGAAAATTTTATGATCTATAATCGACATTTTTAAACGAAAACGAGAAAAAAATTCATCTGATTGAGATTTTCAGATCTGTGATGGAAGAAGAAAACCAATTAAACACGACCCCGACGTCCGGGGAGTCCGGGCCCAGACTTCCGGGCCGTCCGGGCGTCCGGGGCGGTGCACCCTGGCCGGTTTTTTTTTCCACGAACATAACAAATATTTTTTTTTTTTAATGCAGCAGATATGGTTGCAATCCCGGTTCTTTACTTTGGTGAATTTGAAGATAATGGAAATGGTGGATGGGTCTGGAAATGGACAGGTGATATACATGACTCAATTTCAATTGTATTGACATCGAATACATCGTATGCAGAAATGTACAGTGAGATACAGGACGTGCTTGACATCAATCCCTCTCAGTACGACATGGAATTGAGATTTCTATTCAACAACGAGCATACATCCATTCCAATTCCACCTACAAAGGTTACTTCTAGAAATGGCATCAAAGCTTTAATTGCATTGAACGAAGATCGCGGGACTACTCCTCTTTGCGTAACTTTAGTAAAAAAGAATGTCCCCGATGGTGAACACGAAGATCTCGATAGAGGGGATCATAATGTGAATGATTTTTGGAACACGGTGGAGATAGCTCGTGAGGATGATGTGGTTATTCCCACTACAGTTGTTCATCATCATGATTTCACCGTTACGCACAGAATTCCCTCGATAGTTGATGACAACGAGAATGCAAATGAATTTACGAATGAGGATTTGATTGCTTTATCCGGTCGAAGACATGGGTCGGGTTCATGTACCTCTAATTGTTCTCGTACAGTTCCTGATGATGAAGATTTATATGTCGAGCAACCTGATCGAAACAAAGAAAGATTTGCAAGAAATTTGTGCACGCGGATTGCTTTGAAACACAATTTCGAGTTTAAAGTTAAAAAATCGGACAAGTCGACGTACACAATCATCTCGCATTGACGATTTGCCATTGGCGTTTGCGAGCGACGAAAATGGACACGAATGAGTTCTTTGTAATCCGTAAGTATGCACGAGAACATACTTGCGAAGTGGGTATTCGTCGAAATGATCACAGACAGGCCCGAGCATGGTTCATTGGTCGACAAATAATGGACAAGTTTCGGGACCCACGAACGATCTACAGACCTTCGGACATTATCAATGACGTCCGTCGAGATTACGGGGTGGTCATGAGCTATCAGAAAGCCTGGAAGGCCAAAGAATGCGCATTGGAGGACTTAATGGGTTCGGCTGAGGAAAGTTACGCTAAATTGGCTAGATATTGCCACAACATGGAGAAAACTAATCCCGGATCGGCATTTTATATTGATACAGAGGACGAGAATCGTTTCAAGTATTTTTTTATGGCCCTTGAACAGTGCATTCGAGGATTTCGGAAAGCGATGCGACCCGTAATTCTAGTCGACAGTACAACCCTTAAGGCCAGATATGAAGACAAGTTGATTATTGTTACGTGTCAGATCCCAACATCCAAGTTTACCCTCTTGCGTCTCTGGTGATAGTCG